>MU687931.1:68982-102345 GCA_026770625.1 Nicotiana glauca | reverse complement strand
AAACTTAAACATGCAAGGCTAAATTAAACTGAGTAGTCATGTAATCAAAGAGCAGAAGAACATAGCCATAAATGGAATTAAAAATTCTCGTAGAGCTTAGCAAGAAATCAGAAGCACGAAAGGAGTTTAGGCAGTTAGGGTTTTGAAATTAGACAGACATCAGACAATCACACACAAAACTCGGAAAACCCCCAAAATCTAGGGTTTTCATCACATTTCGAATGTAAAGAAGAAAGCATAGGCGAAGATGAACTCAGAAAGAACATAAACATTCGTGAAAGGCATAATGAAAGCAAAGAACACAGTAAAGAAGCTACTCGGAAACCCTAGAAACAACTCGGTAAGAAAAATACATAGAAATCCTAGTAGAAATACTTAGGAACTACAGTAAAAGTAAAAGAAATCACAGTAGAGCAAATAAAATAGAAAATCGGAAAAACCCTAAGTTTTACGAAGATGAACAGTTCGAAAACAAAATCGACAAAAATGTGGAAAACACTTTGAAATCCTAGAAAATAACATAGGTCTGAAGCATATCTTAAAGAGAAACAAAGATGAAGAACCTCGAAACTTAGGGTTTCAGAGAAAACCCTAGAAAAACGATAAAGGCCTGGAACGGGCTGGCCCTGAGTTGGAGATGGACCCACAGGGCTAGGATTCGCCGGAGATGAGCCGGAAAATGGCCATGGAACTTGAATTGGAGAGCTTCTGAGCTGGGGTCTTCAAGGTCAGACCTTGAATCTTCATGCAAAAGGAGGATAAGGGTGAGTGGGGGTAGATATAGATTACACAAGGCCTGAGAGGCCATGATTTCCGGTGGAATAAGGTCGGAGACCGGTAGAGAGGGCTAGGGTTTCAGAGGGGCTTGGGAGAATTTGAGAGACGAAGGGGATACAAGGGCGGCAACGGAAGAGAAATGATTAGGGTTAGGGGGGCTATTGGATTAAAAAAGGAAGGGGTTAACGTGGACCGTTGATCTAAATGATCAACGGTCGAGATTAAGAGGTGCGTGGGTCGGGTTTATTTAATTGGGTACGGGTCGGGTAATTTTGAAATTGGGTAGTGTAATTGGGGGTTAGATTGGGGCTGGAATTGGGCTAAAAATTGAAATTAAAAAGGGCTACAATTTAAATAGCCAATTTTCCCCAATTTTAATTTTTATAAAATAGTAAATGGACATTCAAAAATCAAATTAAAATACCAAGTTAATAAGCAATGAATAAGTAATAATTTAAAAATATTAGGAATGATTTTTTGATTACAAATGCTATTAAATCGAGAAATAGGCTAAAATTACAATTTCATGCAGTTTTAATTTAAAAATACCAAACGGAGTTGTAAAATCATGTAAAAATCATGTAAATTATATTTTTTGTATAAATATGAGAATAAATTAAATTATTCACCAAAATGACAAGTCTTGGGAATAATTATTGGATTTTATAGTGCAAAATAGGTCATAAATTGGTTTTAAAAATCCTTAAAAATGTGGAAAAATACCAAAATATTTGTGAATGTTTATACATGCATATACATGCTAATTTGAAAGTATTTTGAGTATAAAAAGACATACGAAAAAATTGGGTATCAACACCACCCTTATTGGTTGTTCCCTTCCCAATATCCTTGACTATTGCCACTATAATTGCCTTGGTTATTTTGACCATTCCAATTCCCTTGGTTGTTACCACCATCCCAATTACCTTGGTTGCTAGAATTTGAATTCTCTGTATTACCTTGAGCTTGCCATTGTTGTTGATTCGAGCCTTGAGAGTTGTTTCTTTGCCCTTGGAAGTTGTTCACATATTTTACTTCCTCCTGAGAATTCTCTGTTAATTTTAAGATTCGTCTTGAACAAATCCACTATCATATTGTACAAAATTTTCCACACGGTTTTGCACTTGTGGTCCCTTTTTCCTTCTCTTGTTTACCATCATACTAACTCCCTCCATTGCATTAACTTTCTTAGGACCTTTCCATTGTTGAAGTTGAGCCTTGGCTAATTGATTCATTGTGGTGGTCAACTCGGCAATTGATTGCGTATTATCATGTAATTCTTTATGTAGGTAAATCACATTGAGAAAAATTTGCATTACTTTGCCATGCCGAAGAAGTATCTGCCATTTCATCTAAAATCTCACAAGTTTCCTCACATGGCGTTGTCATGAAATTTCCACCGGCAAGTTAATTGACCACGTATTGATTGGTAGTATTGATCCCCCTATAGAAAGTTTATTGAATCCTAACCTACTTCATGTCATTGTTTGGTCACTCTTTCACCATATTTCGGTACCTCTCCCATATCTCATGCAAAGGATCATTATGTTCTTGTTTGAATGCTATAATCTCATCTCTGTGAGTAGCCATATGCCCGAGAGAAAAGAACTTGGAAATGAATTTTCCACCAATTCGTCCCATGTATGGATAGAATGGTTTGACAATCTTTCTAACCAATCTAAGTCTTTCCCCCGTAGAGAGAAAGTAAATAGCCTCAACCTTAAAGTATCCTCAGAGACGTTTGTTTGTTTACTCCCTAGCAAGTGTCAACAAACCCTTTCAAGTGTTTTTATACATTTTGATTCGGAGTCCAGGTGAAGAATCCTCGTTTCTCTAGCAATGTGAGCATAACATTTGTGATTTGAATGTTGGCCACCCTAATGCAGGCTGGGACTATGGCACTTGCATACCCTTCATTCGGCAACACCCAGTGTGAAGCCACTTTTGGTGAAGAGGGGTTGGAACGATAATGTTGTCCTGAGGCGATCAGCCTCGTCTATTTGCTTGAGGTTCAAGAAGAACCTCTTCAACTTGGTCATCTTCTACGTCCACATCCCCAATAGGAATGTTTCCAAGAGGATCATTGTTGTTGAGAGCCATTGTTTCACCTACAATTTTTTCACCAAAAATATTTGTAACACGGAAGGAAAAGAAGACAATTCACACACAAAGCGAAATATATAGCTAAATCCATTTTTATCTCCCCGTCAACGGCGACAAAAATCGATCTCGTCCAAGTCACACCTGTATTCTAGGTTATGAAATGGTCGATGCAATAGTATACCCAACTGAAAGTCGAGGTCAAATTTCACAGGGAGATAGATGAATGGGATAAAGTAGTATATATTTGGACTAAGCATGTGAATTATCTAGATTGCACTTCCACAAATATGGTTTTGTTTCTACTTCTAAAGTTATGCTAAGGATTACAATTCTAAAGGTATAAAACTAGAAAATATTGTTTTTGTTTGTTTTTCAAATAATGTAAAAGGCCTAGGGCTATGACCTTCACCCTGGTAAACATTAAAGTTTGTTTCGTTAGTTGGGGTGTATTATAGCCATCAGCACTCAAGTACCCACTCAATACCTCTCGGTAAGAGAGTAATTTTGCCCAATTTGGATTTCTCAAGTTCAAATGCGAATTGAACAAAACAGTTGATAAAATGCTCGAGTCAGGTTTTACTGTTGATGTTTGGCTTAAAGTAAGCATATTTTTACATATATTTCCTCATATTGTGCTCATGTCTCATAGATTTTGGATGTATAATATAATTATTTTTGCTAATTTATGGTATTTTATGTGTAGGAATCGTTAGGATGCAATTCAGCACGAAAGCGCGTGAATTGGAACAAAAATGGGAAGAAAAGGTAAAAAGGCATATTTGAGGGGCACAAGCTGCGTGGGGCGCTACCTATGGCGCTCAAAACAGAATGCTAAAACGTTGAGTGCCAGGGCTAACACCCCACGCTGCCCTAGACGCTCAAAATGTGAACATGTCCTATTTCGATCCAAACTTGGTTATTTCGACCCCAAGACGTCCCCAACTCATATAAAACCAACCTAAACCTATTTTCAGGGAAGAGAACATTTCTTAGAGTACCTTTTGATGAAGGGAGAGCACAAAGCCGCCATGGAGGCTGGGTTTCTTTTCTTCCACCAAACTTAGTGTTTTTTATGTTTCTTTGTATGAATTGTTGTTTGTCTACCATGTTTATGTGGAGTTAAACTTTATGTCCTATGGTTGTGGTTCTTTCATGACTATTGTTATTCAAATATTGATTTTTGACTTCTTGATTCATAGTATTAGTTTATTTATTCAATCATGTGCTTAATTATTTAATTTCTTGATCACCAATTGAATTCTATCTACGAATCTAGAGTTAAACTCAAAAGTGGGAATTCTAGATTGCATATAGGATTGATTAGAGAAAGTTCTTAAACCTGGGCATCAGGTAACAGATTCGCGGTTAGGATGGACATATACTTAATTGCCTTGCTTGGTTGATTTACAGGAATTATAAATGAGTTCTTGTTATTTCTAATTCCATAGACATATAGTAGTTAGGTTAGCTTGAATAGGTGAGTAAGAACTCGATAGAATGATAAAAAGTTTAGTGCCACGGCCAGCGCACGCTGCCCTAGACACTCAAAATGTGAACATGTACTATTTCGATCCGGACTTGGTTATTTGGACCCCAAGACGTCCCCCAACCCATATAAAAGCCAACCTAAACCTATTTTGAGGGAAGGGAATGTTTTCTAGAGTAACTTTTGACAAAGGGAGATCACAGAGCCGCCACGGAGGCCGGGTTTCTTTTCTTCCGCCAAACTTAGTATTTTTTTATGTTTCTTTGTATGAATTGTTATTTGGTAACCATGTCTATGTGGATATAAACTCTACGTTCTAGGTTTGTAGTTCTTTCAAGGCTATTGTTATTCGAATATTGATTTTGAGTTCTTGATTTATTGTATTAGTTTATTTATTCAATCCTGCACTTAATTATTTAATTGCGTGATCACCAATTGAATTCTATCTACAAATCTAGAGTTGATCTCGAAAGTGGAAATTCTAGATTTCATATACGATTGAGTAGAGAAAGTTCTTGAACCTGGGCATCAGGGAAGGGATTCGCGGTTTGGATAGACATATACTTAATTGTCTTGCTTGGGTGATTTACAAAAATTATAAATGCGTTCTTGTTAGTTCTAATTCCATAGACATATAGGAGTTTGGTTAGCTTGAATAGGCGAGTGAGAACTCGACAGATTCTTATGAGCAATATTAACCTTGTTAACCAATAAATTAGATAAATTAGATAGTCAATTCAATTGAAGAATATAATAGGAATGTTAGATAGCACATAACCCTAGATCGTTTTCATCACATTGAGAAGACAAAAATTTGCTCTTCCTTTGTTTAAAGTTTATTAGTTATTATATTTTTAGTTTAATAACTTAAGCATCCTTACTTTTGGATTTAATCCTTGTTTGAATAATTAGGATAGTCTAATTTATTTAATAGTTAATCACAAGTCCTCGTGGTTTGACATCCAACTTTTAGTAACTTTATTACTTGACGATCGCGTATACTTGCGTGTGAGTTTGGCCACAACAAGTTTTTGGTATCGCTACCGGGGACTCAAAAATTAGTAGTTTTTCTAGAGTAGATTTTTAATTTATCCCAAAATATTATTTATATTTTTATTTTTGTAAATATTTGATATTGTATCTTAGTGTGTTTCTAGTTCTCTCAGGATGAAATCTAGGGATGAAATATCCGGAGGTAATTGATGAAGACGCTTGATTAATGGAAGACTTTCATAGCCCGCATTTTTGGGCTTTTCATGACCAGACCTGTTGGAAATCTGAATTTGAATATGGGATTAAGGGTTGGTATAGTGAAGAATATTATTGATTAAGGGAATATGCAAAACTATAACGATCCGACCCGTTGTCTCATGAGTTACCGATTCGTTTTTCCCAATTCTGCTTCCTTATACTTCGTTATTTGTGTCTTATGTGGTCGAGTAGATTTGATTTGCGTTGGAGTGGAATTTGGTAATAAATGAGACAGTTAGTCTCTTTTAAGAAGGCTTAAGTTGGAAAAATCAATCGGATGTTGACTTATAAGTTAGAGGACCCGGATGTGAATTCCGATGGTTTGATTAGTTTTGGGAGGTGATTTGAGTCTTAGAAGTGTGATCAGAATTGGTTTTGGATGTCCGATGTAGAATTAGGCTTGAATTGGTAAAGTTAGTATTTTGGCAATTTTCGGTTGATAGGCGAGATTTTGATCTTAGGGTCGAAATGGAATTCCGAGAGTTGCTGTATCTTTGTTATGTGATTTGGGATGTGTGTGTAAAATTTCAGGTTATTTGGAGGTGATTTGGTTGGGTTTTTTATCAAATGCGTGTTTCAAACATTTTAGAAGAACTTAGGCTTGAATTTGATGTAATTTAATGGTTTTGGTGTTGTTTGAGGTGTTTTGATGATTGGAACAAGTTTAAATGATGTTTTAGGATGTGTTGGTGCTTTTGGTTGAGGCCCTGGGGGACTCGGGGTGATTTCGGATGGCTATCGGGAAGTTTCGAACTTGAGTGAATTGCAGAAAATATAGCAGCAGGTGCAGGGGGATTTTGGCCTTCGCAATCGCGAGCCTAGGGCCACGTTCGCGTAGAAGAAAGTTGTGGTCCCTGAGTTTTGTACTTCGCATTTGCACCTGGTGTCTCGCGTTCACAGAGGGTCTTTGTGGTTGTCTTTCGCGCTCATGTGTTAAGTGTTGCGTTCGCATAGTGATGTTTGGCGAGTGAAGGTCCCAGAGCCATTGCTCTTCGCATTTGTGTATAGGGTATCTCATTCGCGTAGGTTCAAAGGCCCAAAGCACCACGTTCGCAGGTGTGCAGACGCGTTCGCGAAGGGTAATTTTGGTCAAGGAAATATTTGTGCATCGCGAACGTAGGGGTTTGACTGCGTTCGCGTAGAAGGGATTCTAGAAGCTGGGGAGAAGGTTTTTAAACATTTCATCCACGAGCCAAAGTCATTTTTCCTCCATTGTTGAGTATTTTGAGAGCTCTTTGGGAGAAATTGATGAGGGATTCAAAGAAGATTTATTGGAGGTAAGTTTTATGAACCAAAAACGTGATTATAATGTGAAATTAACCTAGAAATTCATGGAAGTTTAGCCAAAATGGAAGAACTAGGGCTTGGGATTTTGAGATTTTAAATTGGGATTTGAGGGATCATTTGGACTCCGATTTTGGTGTTCTTTATATGAATAGACTCATGGAGTGACAAGCAACCCATTGATATAAAAATTTCTAAGTTTCGAGAAGTGGGCTCGGAGCTCGGGTTTTGCTAATTTCGGGATTTTTGATATTTTTCGATTGTTTTCGTTTGGGTTTTGTTACCTTAGCCTATTGTGACGTTTTCGCTCTGGTTTTGGTCAGATTTGACGCGCGAGGAGGCTGATTTGAGAGGCAAGGGCATAGCGAGCTAGAGTTTTGGCCGGTTTGAGGTGACTAATGAATATAAATGATGTCCTGAGGGTTTGAAACCCCAGATTTGCATATCGTAGTGCTATATTGAGGTAAGGCACACGCTCTGTAACGAGCGCGGGGTTGTTTACTATTGGGGATTGTGACTCGGTCCGTCCCGAGTGATGCTTTTATCACGTATTTGATCGAAGCTTGATTGATATCATCATTATTAGGACTGATTGTCATATTTGGGCTTCGTGCCAACTATTTGAATCCTTCGGGGAGTTTTTATCACTATTTCCTCACTGTTTTGATTTACTACTTGCACTCGGTCGTACCGTTTTCCACTGTTTTACAACTCAGCATTTTTTACTAGATTTTGAAACTAAAAAGATATGTTAAATGATGTTTGGGCTGAGAGTTGATGTTTTACTAACGCCCGAGGAGCTTATACGATTTCTGGACTAAGTATGGCCAAGGGCCAGATGTGGAGATACTATGGGATCGGGCTGCCTGCAGCAGTGTTATTCTGATATTGATATGAGGTTGAGGGCCTAGATTAGTGCCACGAGATGGCTTGTTATTGCGCTTGGGCCATAAGTGGCCCCTCCCGGACTCTGTACACCCCCAGTGAGCGTCGTCGACGATATATAAATAGATCGGGCTGCACGCCGCAGCGGGTATTATAGGGTAGTGTTTTATGTGTTGATTTTCTTTATATATATTTGTCACTTAATTGCTTATTTACCCTGGCATTTCCATAATTTGATTTTATTGGTTTATTGCTTTCATATTACTTGTTTTTAAACTGCCGCAATGTGGATTACTTTGTGTTGCTCTATGATTTCTTACTCTCAGTCATTATTTATGCTTATTACTCACTGGGTCGGAGTACTCACATTACTCAAGGTGCAGATTTAGGTACATATGAGGCTGTTGAGGATTTTCAGTCAGGCAACGCATATCTGGGAGCATCGAGGTAGCTGCACTGCGTTCGCAGCCCTGATCTCTCCCTTCTATTCTCTTACTTTATCCTTATTCCCTAGATTGCTATGTATTAGGCTATTGAACCTGTATTAGAGGCTCAGACTTGTAACACCGGATCTATATGGCCTATGTAGTAGGATTATTATTCGAAATTCCGCATGTTTAACTCTTGTTTCATACTTCTAATATGATGATTTGATAATTTAACTGTGTTAGCTAATAATGAACTGCATGAGAAATGGGTTAAGGTTGTTAATTGGTCAGGCTTTCCTAGTAGTGTGTTGGGCATCATCACGACCGGGGTTGGGGTCGTGACAGAAACGATGTTATTTATTAACAATGTTGGTGAATGATTGGTCTAAGAAGAGAGATGAGCTTACACATAAAATTGATAATTTTGGCTTGGCTTTGTATAACTTGGATGCAGATTTGAGTGCAAATGTTGATGCGTGTAACGCTCAACAATTTATTGATGACTTGTGTGAAGCTGAAAAAAATCTTCTAAACCAAATTGAGGAGCTAAAACGATACCAATCATTAGACCATAGTTTACTTGAGGATGCCAATGTTGAGAAGAGTGCTCTAGAGCCATATGAGGTAGTAGAAAATATTACTTTTGGAGAATTTAGTGTGTGTGTGTATAAATGGGATGTAAATAGTAGTAAAATTCATAATTTAGGGCGCATTAGACCCCAATCCAATCATTTTTTTTTACATTGTGTTTAGATTGTAAGATATTAATCGAGCCATCTAAGCCTATGGGGAAGTCAAAGAGTGAGGATGAGAGTGCCTATATTCTTAGATTTTTTGTGTTGAAAAGCAAAAATTACATTCCTCATCTAAAGGCCGAGAGATGTAGAGTTTTAGTGCTTGGCCTGATTACTTTTGTAGCCCCACCAAAGGTGCATAGTTGCAGACTGGATGTCATGTTAGGGATACAATTATAAGTTCAAGGTGGAGGAATAAGTGGTTCACGTCATGTCGCGACGTTAAATTAGGCGCTTGTTGGGAGGCAACCCAACTTTACTACTTTATTTTATTTATTATTTATTATTTTAATATTATTTTTGTAGTGTTATTTTATTTTTTAAGATATTGTACATATGAAGAAAAGTCACTGGAAGTGTGCAAAAGCGAGCCAAATGGTTAGAACTAGTGTGAGGTACCCACGCAAAGGACCATCCGTAGAAAAAGATTGAGTACCCTGTAAGCTATTAGTGCTTCGGCCTTTGACCTTTCAGGAGTTTCTTGTCCACCCCCAATTTTTTTTTTTTGCTTTATTGTCCATTGGGGACACTGCACCTTTTTAAGTGTGGGGTGGAAGAATTCCTTTAGATCATTAGTAGTATTATATTAGTATGTTAATTTTTTATTTTTTTCTGTTTCATATTTTTATTTTTTATAGTAGTGTAGTACTATAGAATTTTTTAAAAAATTGAACTTTTTTCTTTAGGGATTAAAGTTTAGCAAAAAAAAATTATAAAAAAACAAAAATATGTTCTTTTTTATCTTTTTAGGTAGTAATAATCCCCCATGATTTTTTTTGTGTCTAAATTCTTTTTCATGGGACGTAGTTTGAACCGGGTATTTTTTTTATTTTTAAAGTAGATTAGAATTTAAGAAATAAATGGAGGAAGAAAGATTAGATTCTTAGGCGTATTTGACTTGTTTGATAGTAACGTATTTAGGCTTTGGCATGTGTAGTGTCTTCCCTATGTATTAAATTTTTATGATGCCTTATTTATTGGGATAACATATTATTGATGCCTATGTCTCGTTTACTTGACTTATATTCAATTTGTGCTTAATGCTTAATATCTTGTTGCTCCATGAATACTTGTATTGTTTCAGAGTAGAAATGAGACCATCTTAGTGAGCCATGTGTGGTGAGATTTTTATGTAGTTCATGTATTGTACTTGTGTCTAGAACTTGCCCGGTATGTGAGTTGAAGTGCAATTTTTGGTGATGCTCCGTTTGAGAAATGATTTTAGGCTTTCTTTCATCTTTTTTATGTTAATACTAACCATGAATAAAATTTATCCCTAGTTAATCCTTTTGAGACTATAGATTTTTATTTGGCACCCACATTACGAGCCTATACCCTTTTGTTCTTAATTGAAATTTTTGATCCTTTTACCTCTTAAAGCACTTTAATTATGAAATGAGCGCTTGAAGAAGTAAGGAGGGAATGTGGGGTTGCTTTTGAGTGGAATCAATGAAATAAAGAAGGGTGCGCTTATTTTGTAAAATAGTACACCATTACAGGAAGTTAAAAAGAAAAAGAAATCTGAAGAAAAAAAAGAAGGAAAAATATAGATGAATAAATATCTTGTTTTTTCTAGTGGAATGTAAATAACGATAATGATCAAAGTAAAAGGAAATATTTTTGGGGGTAATATTGTTTGTGAAATTGAAGTGAATTGAATAATTTCCTCTTAAGTTATTTGGTGAGGTGTTAAAGTACTTAGGAGGGTGAAAACCTCTCTTCTAGTTGCCTCAATTTGCGTGCGCTGTCCGGACGCGAAGCCGAAAATTTTTTATGTTAAAATATGTGAGTTTTGTAAAAAATTTGAAAAATTGTGATATTTTTATTGATATAGTTGACTTTGGTCAATATTTTAGGTAAACGGACCCGGATTCGTGATTTGACGGTCGCGGAAGGTCCGTAGAAAAATATAGGACTCGGGCATATGCCCGGAGTCAAAATTCGAGGTCCAGAACCCGAGTAAAAGAATTTTTTTGATAAATTGTTTTATGGAATTATAAAGGAAAAATGGAAATGAAAATGAGTTAGAAAATATAGGTATCGGGCTCGTATTTTGGTTCCGATGTCCGGTACAGGTCTTAAATATGCGATAAGCGCTTTCTGTGAAATCTGATCGAAATCGGACATCGTTTGACGTGTTTCAGACTAAAAATGGAAAATTTGAAATTTATGAAAGTTGAAAGAAGAATTATGTGTTTTGAGGCTTAGTTCATAGATCTTGATGTTATTTTGGCGATTTCATCGCACGAGTAAGTCCGTAGGATGTTTTTGAGGTTGTGTGCATATTTGGTTTGGAGCCCCGAGGGCTCGGATGAGTTTTGGATAGGCGTTGGGTTGCATTCTAGCCTTAGGAAAAAATCTGGTGTGTTGCTTCTGTGATCTTCGCAATTGCGAAGAGGTAGCTCGCAAATGCGAGACTTTGGCCGCAAATGCGAAGTCTGGCGACCTGGGCTTAGATCGCAAATGCTATCTTTTCCTCGCAAAAGCGGAACTGGGGTTGTTCGCAAATGCGAAGTTCTATGTCGCAAATGCAAAAACCCCTGGGCTGGCTATAGTTCGCAAATGCGAACTGATTTCTCGCAAATCCCAAGGTTGTTGGGTTCGCAATTGTGAACCCAGTTTTGCAATTGCGATATCTGCACCTACACAATTCATACTTTGACGATTTTGAAGCATCATTTTTCATATTTTCAAAACCCAAACACCCATTGGCGATTTTTCACGAACTCCCTCTTCTCCAAATCATTTGTAAGTCAACTTTTACTTAATTTCTTCAATCTTTAACATCATTTATCATGTTTTCATCTTAAAATCAAGGTTTTTTATGGGTAAAAATGGGGATTTTGGGTAGAACCTAGGTTTTCTTAAAATTGGGGATTTGGACCTCAATTTTGGGTCCGATTCAAAATAAATCATAGATATGAACTCGTGGGGTAACGGGTGACTGGGTTTTGGTTCGAACTTCGGGTTTTGACCACGTGGGCATGGGGGTGTTTTGGGAATTTTTGAGTAAACTTTGGGAAATTCATTTTATGCATTCAAGTTGATTCAATTAGAATTTGTTGATACATTCAAGTAATTTGTGACTAGATTCGAGCGATTTTGTGGTGAATTCGAGGGGTAAAGCTATTCTAGAGGCTTGAGTGGATTTTTGGAGCATTTGAGGTAAGTGTTTGATCTAACTTTGGCTTGAGGGAATAGGATTAGAGCATTATAAATTGCTATTTGCTAAATGATCGAGTGCGGTGTATAGGCATTGTGACGAGTATCTATACATCGGAGTCTAGCATGACCGTGGGTCTTTATTTGTACTTATTTTTGGTATATTTTATTACTCTTCCAAGCTAAATAATGATTTCTACATAATGTGAATAGTTTGAGGATATATTATGAAATGTTAATACTTCGGAACATTGGCTCGAATGATAAATACTATTGAGTATGAGATGAAAGTAGTGGAAAGAGTTGTGATTAATCCCTTGCCGGGATGGTTTGAATATATTGAATATTTCCCTTGCCGGGATGGTTTGAATATATTGAATATTTCCCTTGCCGGGATGTGAAAGTTATTGTTATTGTTCCCTCGCCGGGACTTAATTGTTACTTGTGCTTTCCCTTGCCGGGACATTTTCTTATTATTGTTTATTTCTCTCGCCCGTTTGGTTGTGACTGCTGTTTGGGTGAGGAAGAGTGATAATGCACGAAGGGTCATTCCGTGCCAGTTTTGATTATATTTGCACGAAGGGTCATTCCGTGCTATGTTTTGACTAATTATGCACGGAGGGACATTCCATGCTCTGATTTGACTATATTTACACGAAGGGTCATTCCGTGCCATGAAATGAGAGTTATGTGAAGGAAAGCACGAAGGGTGATGCCGTGCATTTTATTCGATTGCTTTGGGTGAGGAAGACAGTAAAAGCACGAAGGTTGATGCCGTGCTAACTATTGAATTTCTTATTCTCTAGTAGTTATTATTGTGCCCTGTTTGTTAATTTCATTGATGACTGTTATATCCGGATTGTACTTTCCATAGCTTGTCTCCCTCCCTTTTAACTCTTTAGTCGGTATTATTTTCCTTTTCTGCATATATATGTTGAACTGCACAGGTTGAATTGGTAGTCCTATCTAGCCTCATCACTACTTCGTCGGGGTTAGGCCAGGCACTTATCAGCACATGGGGTCGGTTGTGCTGATACTACACTTCTATGCTTTTTGCACAGATCATAGTACTGGGGCAGCTTTTGGACCACAACAGTAGCACCGAGCGGGAGCTGACTTCAGTCCAGGGACTTATGAGGTAGCCTAGCTGGCGTTCGCAAGCCGAAGTCCCTTCTTTATTTCTGTTTCTTTTCATCGTACAGAGACAGACATATGTATTTTTTCTTTTCATTCAGACTTGTTTGTAGTAATCTTTAGTGGTCTGTGAGCTAGCGACACCAGGTTTTGGGGTAGAGATAATGTTTAAACTTCCGCATTTCTATTTCATTTTTATATTACTTAAAGTCTTCCGCACTTAATTGATTGTTTCCCGCATATTTATATTGTTGAGTTTTATTAGAGATTGTCTAAAGTTTGGCTGGCCTAGTTCCGTTAGTAGGTGCCATCACAACTCCCGATGGTGGGAAATCTGGGTCGTGACAAGTTGGTATTAGAGCTCTAGGTTGCATAGGTCTCGCTGCTCATGGACAAACTTGGTAGGGTCTGAGGGATCGGTATGGAGACGTCTGTATTTATCCCCCAGGGGCTTCAAAGTTAGGAATAAAATTTCACTTTTGTTCTTTCTTGTCGTACGATTCTGTTTCTCAATTATTGATTGTCTTTCTACTCTGTTCTTTCGCAGATGGCGAGAACACGTGCTTCTTCTTCTACTACGCAGCATCCCGAGCCCCCAGCAGTAGCTCCTGTGAGGGGTAGAGGCCGAGGCCGTGCCAGAGGCCGAGGCAGGGGCAGAGCTCAGCCCCGGGCAACAGTTCCAGAAGTGGAGCCTCATATTGACTATGATGAGGAGGTTACAGCCCAGCAACTACAGTGGGCCCAGCTCAGGTCCCAGGAGGGGTCATGTTCACCCCAGATCTTCAGGATGCTCTAGTCAGATTGGCAGGATTTATGGATAGTGTCACTAGAGCGGGTTTGCTACCAGTAGCACCAGCCACTTCTCAGGCTGGAGGAGGGTTTCAGACTCCTACTATGCGTACTCCGGAGCAGGTAGCTCCCCGGACTCAGGTCCCAGTGGTTCAGCACGCAGTGGCAGCTCAAACAGGTATTACAGCTCAGGCCGTCGATAGAGTGGCTACGTCTTCAGACGCTTTGTGGAGACTTGATCAGTTCTCCAATCTCTTCACCACCACATTCAGTGGTACTTCATCAGAGGATCCACATGATTTTATATTCAGCTGTCATGAGATTCTTAGGACCATGGGTATAGTGGAGACCAACGGGGTCAATTTTTGCACCTTCCGGCTTGCAGGATCCGCCAAGACTTGATGGAGAGATTTTTGCCTATCTAGACCAGCAGGGTCCCCAGCTTTGACATGGGATAAGTTCGCAGAGTTATTCTTGGAGAAGTTTCTCCCCGTCACCCAGCGCGAGGCACTTCGTAGGCAGTTTGAGCGCCTCCAGCAGGGCTTCATGACAATTACATAGTGTGAGACTAGATTTGTTGACTTGGCACGCCATGCGGTTGTGATACTCCCTACGGAGCGAGAGAGGTTCCGGAGGTTTATTGATGGATTGATTCTGCCGATCCGTCTCCAGATGGCCATAGGAGTTAGTAGTGGTATTTTCTTCCCGGAGGCGGCCAATGCGGCCCGCAGAGTTGAGATAGCCCTCTACCGAGGGGATAGTCAGATGTCGGACAAGAGGCCTCGTCATTCTGGTAGGTTCAGTGGTACCTCATCTGGAGGTAGGGATTCCTATGGTAGAGGTCAGTCACCGAGGCTCTTTCAGTCCGCGCTTCAGGTTTCTCATGGTACTCCAGGCAGTGGTAGTTCTCAGCAGTACTATTCAGATCAGCAGCATATCAGTGCACCCCCACTTCAAAGCTTCAGGGGAGGACATTTAGGTCGACAGGGCCAGCAGTCGCAGCAGCCGAGATCTTGTCATGGTTGTGGTGACCCCGGTCATATTGTCAAGTTTTTCCCTCGAGCATCGGGTAGCTCTTAGCAGCAGGGTCCTCGCCCCATGATTCAGGTAGAAGGTGATCCACAGCCCGCCCAGCCAGCTAGAGGCGGGGGTAGGGATCACAGATGTGGAGGTAGGGACCGTAGAGGTGAAGCTCGGACCGGCAGAGGCAGAGGTCAGCCAGTGGTTGATCGTCCTAGAGACACAATTCAGGGAGAAGGGGCCCAGCCCCGGTGTTATGCTTTGCCATCCAGTCTAGAGGCAGAGTCTTCCGATGCTGTTATTACAGGTACTATTCTGGTCTGTGATAGGGATGCTTCATTGCTATTTGACCCTGGATCTACGTATTCATATGTGTCGTCCTATTTTGCACCCTACTTGGCTATGCCTAGTGATGCCTTGGGTATTCCTGTATATGTATCTATACCAGTGGATGATTCTATAGTTGTCGACCGAGTCCACCATTCCTGTGTAGTAGTATATGAGGGTCTTGAGACTCGTGTTGATCTATTGCTTCTAGACATGGTGGATTTTGATGTTATATTAGGGATGGATTGGTTGTCCCCGTATCATTCTATCTTAGATTGTCACGCCAAGACCGTAACTTTGGCCTTGCGAGATTTGCCCCAATTAGAGTGGAGAGGGACCCCAGGACATGCCACCCGCAGTGTTATTTCATATGTTAAGGCTCGACACATGGTCGAGAAGGGATGTTTAGCTTATTTGGCAGATGTTCATGATTCCAGCACATAGGTTCCTTCTATTGACTCAGTTCCTATTGTTCGGGAGTTCCCAGAGGTTTTCCCTTCAGACCTGTCGGGTATGCCGCCCGACAGGGATATTGATTTTTGTATTGATCTGGCTCCAGGCACGCAGCCCATTTTTATCTCGCCGTATTGTATGGCCCTGCCAGAGTTGAAAGAGTTAAATGATCAGTTGCAAGATTTGCTTGAGAAGGGTTTCATCAGGCCTAGTGTTTCTCCTTGGGGTGCGCAAGTTCTTTTTGTGAAGAAAAAGTATGGATCGATGAGGATGCGTATTGATTACCGATAGTTAAACAAGGTGACGATAAAGAACAAGTATCCACTGCCAAGGATTGATGATATTTTTGACCAGTTGCAGGGTGAGAAGGTGTTTTCAAAGATAGATTTGAGATCGGGCTATCATCAGCTGAGGATTAGGGCGTCTGATGTCCCTAAGACTACATTTCGCACTCGGTATGGGCATTATGAGTTTTTGGTCATGTCATTTGGGTTGACCAATGCCCCAGTAGCATTTATGGAGTTGATGAACCGATTGTTCAGGCCTTATTTAGACTTGTTAGTGATAGTCTTTATTGATGATATTCTTGTGTACTCCCGCAGTCAGGAGGAGCATGAGCAGCACCTCAGAGTGGTTCTTCAGACTCTGAAGGATAGTCAGTTGTATCCCAAGTTCTCGAAGTGCGAGTTCTGGTTGAGTTCAGTTGCATTTCTAGGTCATGTAGTATCAGCAGAGGGCATTCAAGTAGACCCAAAGAAGATTGAGGCAGTCAAAAATTGGCCTCGACCAGCTTTCGCTACTGAGATTTGGAGTTTCTTGGGGTTAGCCGGTTATTATCGTCGGTTCGTGGAAGGGTTTTCATCTATAGCAGCCTTATGACCAGGTTGACCCAGAAGGGTGCCCAGTTCAGGTGGTCAGACGAGTGCGAGGAGAGCTTTCAGAAGCTCAAGACAGCTCTGACTACGGCACCGATATTGGTTTTGCCCACAGGTTTAGGGCATTATATAGTTTATTGTGATGCTTATCGTATTGGGCTTGGCGCAGTATTGATGCAGGATGGCAGGGTCATTGTTTATGCTTTGAGGCAGTTGAAGATTCACGAAAAGAACTACCCAGTCCATGATCTAGAGTTGGCGGCCAATGTTCATGCTTTGAATATTTGGAGGCATTACTTATATGGTGTGACGTGTGAGGTGTACACTGATCACAAGAGTCTGCAATACTTGTTCAAGCAGAAAGAGTTGAACTTGAGGCAACGGGGATGGTTGGAGCTATTTAAGGATTATGATGTTACTATTTTGTACCACCCGAGGAGAGCCAATGTGGTGGCAGATGCATTGAGTAGGAAGTCAGCCAGTATGGGTAGTCTTGCTTATGTTCCGGTCAGCCAGAGACCACTTGCTTTGGATAATCAGGCCTTGGCTAATCGGTTTGTGAGGTTAGACATCTCTGACCCTAGCCGAGTTTTAGCTTGCACGGTCACCCGTTCTTCATTATTGGAGCGTATCCGTGATCGACTATTTGATGATCCTTATTTGAGTGTCCTGAGGGACACCATGCAGCGTGGAGGTGCCACGAAGGTAACTTTAGATACAGATGGTGTTTTGAGGTTGTAGGGGCGAGTATGTGTGCCCAATGTCGATGGTATTCGAGAGTTGATCTTAGCGGAGGCCCATAGTTCTCGGTATTCTATTCAACCGGGCACCACGAAGATGTATCAGGACTTACGGTAGCATTATTGGTGGCGTAGGATAAAGAAGGACATTGTTGCATATGTGGCTCGGTGCTTGAATCGTCAGCAAGTCAAGTATGAGCATCAGAGGCCTAGTGGTGTGTTTCAGAGGATTGAGCTTCCCGAGTGGAAGTGGGAGAGGATTACCATGGACTTCGTTACTGAACTTCCAGTGACCCGGAAGAAGTTTGATGCTATTTGGGTCATTGCTGATAGGCTGACCAAGTCAGCACATTTCATTCATGTTGCTACCACCTATTCATCATAGAGATTAGCTGGGATCTATATCAGAGAGATTGTTCGCCTTCATGGGGTGCCGACATCTATCATTTCAGACCGAGGTACGCAGTTTACCTCGCGCTTTTGTAGAGCAGTTTAGCAGGAGTTAGGCACCCAGGTTCAGTTGAGTACAACATTCCATCCTCATACAGACGGTCAGTCCGAAAGGACTATCCAGATATTGGAATATATGCTTTGAGCCTGTGTTATTGATTTTGGAGGCTCTTGGGACCAGTTTTTGCCTTTAGCAGAGTTCGCCTACAACAACAACTACCAGTCCAGCATTCAGATGGCTCCTTATGAGGCGTTGTATGGTAGGCGATGTTGGTCCCCATTCGGATGGTTTGAGCCAGGAGAGGCGCGGTTATTGGGTACATATTTAGTCCAGGAGGCCTTGGATAAGGTCAAGATCATTTAGGACAAGCTTCGTTCGGCTCAGTCGCGACAAAAGGGTTATGCGGATCGCATGGTTCGAGATGTAGCTTTCATGGTTGGCGAGCGAGTATTGCTCCGTGTATCGCCTATGAATGACATGATGAGATTTGGGAAGAAGGGCAAGCTTAGCCCTAGGTTCATTGGCCCATTTGAGATTCTTAATCGAGTGGGAGAGGTGGCTTATAGACTTGCCTTGCCACCTAGCTTGTCAGTCGTGCATCCGGTGTTTCATGTGTCTATGCTTCGGAGGTATCACGGCGATCGCACCCACATGTTAGATTTCAGCACTATCCAGTTGGACAAGGATCTGTCCTACGAGGAGGAGTTGGTAGCTATTTTGGACCGGCAGGTTCGATAGTTGAGGTCGAAGAGTTTTCCTTCAGTGCGTGTTCGGTGGAGAGGTCAGCCTCCTAAGGCATCGACCTGGGGGTTCGGGTCTGATATGGGGAGCCATTGCCCTCATATATTTCCGGACTCAGGTACTTCTTTCTTTTGTCCGTTCGAGGACGAACGGTTGTTTTAGAGGTGGAGAATGTGACGACCCAAAGTGTCATCACCGTATTTCTCCCTTTTTCTGCACTTTCGAAGCCTTGAAAACCTTGCTTCTAGTTGCCTCGATTTGTGTGCACAGTCCGGACGCGAAGCCAAAATAAAATATGTGAAGTCTGTGGAAAATTGAAGAATTGTGATATTTATATTGATATAGTTGACTTTGGTCAACATTTTGGGTAAACGGACCCGGATCCGTGATTTGACGGTCCCGGAGGGTCCGTAAAAAAATATGGGACTCGGGCATATACCCGGAGTCGAAATTCGAGGTCCAGAACCCGAGTAAAAGAATTTTTCTGATAAATTGTTTTCTGGAATTATTAAGGAAAAATAGAAATGAAAATGAGTTAGAAAAATCGGTCTCGTATTTTGGTTCCGACGCCCGGTACAGGTCTTAAATATAGGTTAATCGCTTTCTGTGAAATTTGGTCAAAATTGGACGTCGTTTTACGTGTTTCGGACTAAAAATGGGAAATTTGAAGTTTATGAAAGTTGAAAGAAGAATTATGTGTTTTGAGGCTTAGTTAATAGATCTTGATGTTATTTTGGCGATTTGATCACGCGAGTAAATTCGTAGAATGTTTTTGAGGTTGTGTGCATATTTGGTTTGGAGCCCCGAGGGCTCGGATGAGTTTTGGATAGGCGTTGGGTTGCATTCTAACCTTAGGAAAAAATCTGGTGTGTTGCTTCTGTGATCTTCGCAATTGCGAAGAGGTAGCTCGCAAATGCGAGTCTCGCAAATCCGAGACTTTGGCCGCAAATGCGAAGTCTGACGACCTAGGCTTGGATCGCAAATGCGATCTTTTCCTCGCAAAAGCGAAACTGGGGTTGTTCGCAAATGCGAAGTTCTAGGTCGCAAATGCGAAAACCCTTGAGCTGGCTATAGTTCGCAAATGCGAACTGATTTCTCGCAAATCCGAACCCTGTTGGGTTCACAATTGCGAACCCAGTTTCGCAATTGCGATATCTGCACCTGCACAATTCATACTTAGACGATTTTGAAGCTTTATTTTTCATATTTTCATAACATAAACACCCATTGACGATTTTTCACGAACTCCCTCTTCTCCGAATCATTTGTAAGTTAACTTTTACTTAATTTCTTCAATCTTTAACATCATTTATCATGTTTTCATCTTAAAATCAAGGTTTTTCATGGGTAAAAATGGGGATTTTTGGTAGAACCTACGTTTTCTTAAAATTGGGGATTTGGACCTCAATTTGGGGTCCGATTTCAAAACAAATCATAGATATGAACTCGTGGGGTAACGGGTGATCGGGTTTTGGTTCGAACTTCGGGTTTTGACCACGTGGGCCCAGGGGCATTTTGGGAATTATTAAGTAAAACTTTAGGAAATTTATTTTATGCATTCAAGTTGATTCAATTAGCATTTGTTGATACATTCAAGTAATTTGTGACTAGATTCGAGCGGCTTTGTGGTGAATTCGAGGGGTAAAGCTATTCTAGAGGCTTGAGTGGATTTTTGGAGCATTTGAGGTAAGTGTTTGATCTAACTTTGGCTTGAGGGAATAGTATTAGAGCATTATAAATTGCTATTTGCTAAATGATCGAGTGCAGTGTATAGGCATGGTGACGAGTATCTATACATCGGAGTCTAGCATGACCGTGGCTCTTTATTTGTACTTGTTTTTGGTATATTTTAGGACTCTTCCAAGCGAAATAATGATTTCTACATAATGTGAAGAGTTTGAGGATATATTGTGAAATGTTAATACTTGAGAACGTTGGCTCGAATGATAAATACTATTGAGTATGAGATGAAAGTAGTGGAAAGATTTGTGATTAATCCCTTGCCGGGATGGTTTGAATATATTGAATATTTCCTTTGCCGGGATGTGAAAGTTATTGTTATTGTTCCCTCGCCGGGACTTAGTTGTTACTTGTGCTTTCCCTTGCCGGGACATTTTCTTATTTTTGTTTATTTCTCTCGCCTGTTTGGTTGTGACTGCTGTTTGGGTGAGGAAGAGTGATAATGCATGAAGGGTCATTCTGTGCCAGTTTTGATTATATTTGCACGAAGGGTCATTCCGTGCTATGTTTTGACTAATTATGCACGAAGGGACATTCGTGCTCTAATTTGACGATATTTGCACGAAGGTTCATTCCGTGCCATGAAATGAGAGTTATGTGAGGGAAAGCACGAAGGGTGATGCCGTGCATTTTATTGGATTGCTTTGGGTGAGGATGAGAGTAAAAGCACGAAGGTTGATGTCGTGCAACTGTTGAATTTCTTATTCTCTAGTAGTTATTATTGTGCCCTGTTTCTTAATTTCGTTGATGATTGTTATATCCGGGTTGTACTCCCCATAGCATGTCTCCCTCCCTTTTAATTGTTTAGTCGGTAATCCTTTCCTTTTTTGCATATATATATATGTTGAACTGCACACGTTGAATTGGTAGTCCTGTCTAGCCTCGTCTCTACTTCGCCGGGGTTAGGCCAGGCACTTACCAGCACATGGGGTCAGTTGTGCTGATACTACACTTCTGTGCTTTTTGCACAGATCACGGTACTAGGGCAACTTTTGGACCACAGCAGTAGCACCGAGTGGGAGCTGACTTCAGTCCAGGGACTTACGAGGTAGCCTAGCTGGCGTTCGCAGGCCGAAGTCCCTTCTTTATTTCTGTTTGTTTTCATCGTATCGAGACAGACATATGTATTTTTTCTTTTCATTCAGACTTGTTTGTAGTACTCTTTAGTAGTCTGTGAGCTAGCGACACCAGGTTTTGGGGTAGAGATAATATTTAAGCTTCCGCATTTAGATTTCATTTTTATATTACTTAAAGTCTTCCGCACTTAATTAATTGTTTCCCGCATATTTATATTGTTTAGTTTTATTAGAGATTGGCTAAAGTTTGGGTCGCCTCGCTCCGTTAATAGGCTCCATCGCCTACCCGTCCCTTAGCCCACGTTACAACCACGAAAAAGTCCTAATTAATTTTAGATCGAGTGAGCTTACATTGGTAGAGATTTACATTAAGGGCAAGCCTTTGGCACCAATGTAGTCATGTGACTTCTTTGTGAGAGTGAGAGATTTCTTTTATATACAAGCCCTTAATCAAAATTTGATCATGAGATTCGAATGTATGGATTTAACATACTCTCTTGTTCTTGTTGTGAGGGCACAGGGTTTTACGAGGGATAGGTAACATTATTAGCTTTCTCTATGATGTTGGGTGTTCAAGCCATGAGTGCATTATGACATTGAGTCAATTTGTGAGGCTAGGATTTTTATGAGCGTGTTGTCTTTGTTTGAATATTTTTAAGTATGGCATAAGTTAAAGGGAAGTATGAGGTGATTGCATATGCTAGAGTTTAAATGCTGCTATCAACCATGGTCATTGAAGTAGAGTGCTCAAAGATAGAGTTATTTGTTGGTTGAATCTAGGACAAGCAACGCTTAAGTATGGGGTGTTGATGTTTGGTTTCAAGTATGCACATTTTTACATATATTGCCTCACATTGTGCTCATGCCTCGCAGATTTTGGATGTATAATATAATGATTTGTGCTAATTTAGGGTATTTCTATGTGTAAAAATCATTCGGATGCGATTTGGCACGAAAGCTCGCGAATTGGAGTGAAAATGGAAAGAAAAGGCAAAAAGGCACATTTGAGGGCCACAAGCAGTGTGGGGCACTACTTGTGGCGCTCAAAATAATATGCTAAAAAGTTGAGCACTAGGACCAGCGCCCCACGCTGCCCTAGACGCTCAAAACGTGAACATGTCCTATTTCGATCCGAACTCGATTATTTGGACCCCAATACGTCTCCAACTCATATAAAAGCCAACCTAAACCTATTTTGAGAGGAGAGAATGTTTTTGAGAGTAACTTTTGACAAAGGGAGAGCACATAGTTGTCGTGGAGGTTGGGTTTCTTTTCTTCCACCAAACTTAGTGCTTTTTATGTTTCTTTGTACGAATTGTTGTTTGGTTATGTCTATGTGGAGCTAAACTCTACATTCTAGGGTTGTGATTCTTTCATGACTATTGTTATTCGGATATTGATTTTGACTTCTTGATTTATCGTATTAGTTTATTTATTCAATCATGCGCTTAATTATTTAATTGCTTGATCACCAATTGAATTCTATCTACGAATCTAGAGTTGAACTCGAAAGTGGGAATTCTAGATTGCATATAGGATTGAGTAGAGAAACTTCTTGAACTTGGGCATCAGGGAACAGATTCACGATTAGGATAGACATATACTTAATTGCCTTGCTTGGTTGATTTACAGGAATTATAAATGCGTCCTTGTTTGTTCTAATTCCATAGTCATATAGGAGTTAGGTTACCTTGAATAGGCGAGTAAGAAATTGACAGATTCTTATGAGCAATATTAACCTTGTTAACCAATAAACTAGATAAATTAGTTAGTCAATTTAATTGAAGAATACAATAGGAATGTTAGATAGAATGTTAGATAGCCCATAACCCTAGATCATTTTGATCACATTGATAATATAAAAATTTGCTCTTCCTCTGTTTAAAGTGTATTAGGTATTTTCTTTTTAGTTAAATTACTTTACCATCATTACTTTTGGGTTTAATCCTTGTTTAGATAATTAGGAAAGTCTAATTTAGTTAATAGTTAATTATAAGTCCTCATGGGTTTGAAATTTGTCTTTTAATCACTTTACTACTTGATGACCACGTATACTTGCATGTGCGTTTGGCCACAACAACTATCTCTAGGTTCAACCCTTTAATTGGGGGTTATCAATCTCTTGATTTCATCCCAAATACTTGTTAGCCAAGTTTTCCTAGATTAATCCTCTCTTTCTCAAGTAGAGACCAAATCAAATAGACATGAACTAATATTTGCGATCATTAATTCTACAATTAAAAGCAAGAACAATGCTAAATAATAAACACCTAACCATAAACAAGCCATAAATCAAACACCCATTAGGTTTACACACTAGGGTTGGGTCACAACCCTAGTTAAAAATCTAGCTACTCATAATGAGTATAGAAGAAAATAAAGAAGAAAATATGATAAAACTCATATTGCAAGATTAAAAGATAAAAATCTAATGTTAAATCACCAAAGTCAGCTAAAGTTGCCTAAAGAAGCAAGGAAAAATGACTACAGAACTTTTAATATGAAAAACTTGACCTTAATTTATGAAATTATTCTATTTATACAAGGCTGAAATTTTTGGACAAAAATTCCCTTTCAGAGGTTCTACGACTGCTCAATTACATGTTCTTTCTCACTTTACTTCAGACTTGACATGAGTGGAATCTACGGCCGTACAATTATGGAATGCAGCCGCCTGTCTCATGTTATGCGGTTCGCACTAATCTTGGTGCGGACGTACAAGGCTCTTCTGCAAACCACACATTTCTGAGTGCGGCCCACAATAATTGTGTGGTTTCTATCTTCCTTTGAACTTGAAGTGAGACTTCTCTGAACTTTAGCTCTAGCATAGCTTCTGCGATCGCCCAATAGTTGTGCTGTCCGCAACTTGAACTTGATCTCTAATGGATTTTCCTTCACAATCTACGGGCGCAGATGGAATCCTGTGGTACGCACTTAAGCTTTTGTGCTTGATTTTTGTACTTGAGTTCAGATCACTCCTTCTTGAGTTGGATTTCATCTTTGTGGCTCATTTTCCAATACTCCTGCAATTAAGCATATTTCATCAATTTTCGGGAATGCAATTAAACACTTTTGGACTAAAACGAAAGTAATAAGGAACTAATAAGTAGTCAAAATCTCCACTTCTCAGGGCACTTGGCCCATTTCTATTCCACCATATCGTATATATCACACTTCCATTTTACTGCCCCCGAAGGATATAAGGGAGTTCTTTCCAATTTAAGTGACAATCGAAATGGGATTATTTGTTTAAAATCAGAGTCGCCACTAGGGAGAGTTTATGGTGTCCCAAGTCACCGGTTTAAAATCCCGAATCGAGGAAGTTTTGACTCTTATTACGGTCTGCGGACACAAAAATTTGAGTAAAAAATTCCATTAACCCGGAAGAAGGTGTTAGCATTCCCGAGTTCCGTAGTTCTAGGATGGTCGCTTTAATCATACTTGGCTTGTTAAATTGTATAATTACTGATTTTAGAACCTTTGTGCATTTACCTTTCACCGCTTTCAGTTAGGAAAATTATCTTGAAAAGGGTCACACGTACGTGTACCCATTTGTTTGGCGCGTCAAAAATTATATCACGCGAACGTATCCACAATCAGTAAAACTTTATTGTTATTAGGAAAAGTTTGGCCAAAGTTGCGTGAACGCATACTCCGGTTTTGTTTTTAAAATCATAATCATATCACGCGAACGTGTCCACGACCACGATAATATATTAAACGTGCCTAAAGAAAACTACAATCAATTGTTATTTATTTTATCCAAATTATGAAATTAATATGAGGGCTATGTATGATTAAAATGCGGATTGCACACCTCGGACTATATGAACTAAATTAATAAGTAGCTTATGAAAACCCATTTTTATTATTAAGAAAGTTTGCACAAGGTTGCACGAACGCATACCCCGAATCAGTTTTTAAAATTGTAATTATGTCAAGCGAACGCGTACAAAATCCCAATTGAATTTTTAAACGGCCCTAACGGTTTTTTTACGAATTTTCATCATTAACGACTAATTAGTATTTGTGTGGGTCATAAGTTAATTTAGATGGCACACCTCAATCTAGCTACAATAATTACTTGGCCAATGATTTAAGGCCATATTTACACAATCATTAAAAGGTTATGCTGGCTTTAGGTGCTTAGGCTGATGCCTGTTATGGGCATAATCTGCGGTAGCCATTGAGTGATAATTTGTGCTCACAAACAAACCTAAAGAATTGCAAGGAAAAAACTTCCCTTATTCCAAGTAGCCTCAAAGTCTAGGCCCAAAGTAAACTCAGTATGGTAAAAATGAATGTTGAAAAAATGTAGGACTCAAGATCGAGTCCCCACAGAAAGAGGAGACCTTTGAAGCCCAAGGAACTGGCTGAGCTCAATGGCCATGATCAGAATATAGCATTTTTATACAAAAAACCAAAAAATTCTACAACACCCAAATGATCATATTACCTCTTTAAAAGAAAACCTGTTAATTGAATAAGATATAAGAAACAGTGTTCCAATCTCAAATTGGCTCGAGCTAAATTATAAACACATTGTGTCAGGTTCAAATCTCAATTATGACCTCACAAAAAGCAGTTAAAGTCCTACACAGTTTAGCACATTTGGAATTATAGTTCTTCAAGAACACAAATGCTCAATTCAAACTCTAGAAGGAAACGAGCTAAAGAAACTATGATGTAACAAACCAGAATCTGAAAATTAAAATGAACTCTGAAACAGACTTAAACGAAACCAAAGGAAAAATGATCAATCAAACTTAGATCAATGCCATAGGAAATCAGATATTCTACAGATGAAGCTTTGGCTAATGCACAAACCAATCTAATAAATCATGATACTAACCCAACTTATACACAAGATTCAAATCAATGGTATAATGAGCATAAAGAAACTAAGCTAATACAGCTAACTGAAGGAAACAGAAGACTAAGAATTCGACAAAGCAACATTTGTTATTTGAATTCCATGATGACTACATATTTTCATTTCAACCTGCCACTCAAGGCCCAAAGCATACATGAAAATCAAAATAAAATAAGGAGAATGAGGATCCCAGCAACAGGGGTAGATCAGCACCTCAACAACAATTTCCAACCCACTTTAAACTTTTTTTAAAACCCAGATGAACAAAATTCTTTAAAGTTTTCAAAAGCCCTGACTAACAATAGAAATCAAAGGGAAAAACCAAGCAAGTTTCAAACACAAGATGCAGGAAATTTTTCTGTATTTCTTAGAGTCTAAAAGCTGCCTTCAAAATGAATCAAAGATGTCTTTAAACAGGCAGGACTAGACTGAATAACTATTTCCTCTTTTAACCCTTCAATTCCTGGTTGTTTTACCCCTTTACAAATATCTGAAAACCCCTTCCCTTAACGAACCAGCTTTCATATTATCCTCTAGAACCTTCCTCCCAATAGAAAATGATTCCCCCAACCCCAAATTCCCAAAACACCCTCGACAATTTCTATATTTACCCTCAAACAATGCAATGGGTCAAATTAACTATAGACCTAGCCCAAATGAACGGGTCACTCAGCCGAGTTAAGTATGAGCACAGTCAATGTAAAATAAACCAAACAATAAAAAATGATTAAACACACAACAAAAAAGATCAAATCTAAAAACAAAATAGAAAACAAACCAAACAATTCAGACTTCACGATTAAACCTAATTTAACTAACAAATTAAGATGAATTCGAGTACTAAAGAAAACAGGACAAAACAATGAAGCAGATACAAATAAATAATAAAAAATAAAAAATCCATAATGAACAAAATCATGAGAAAAAAGAGGGGAAAATACTAAAACACACCAAAATGTCTTGACAACATGAAACCAATTGACGAACGAAGACGGGAGTAAATGTTTGGTCGGAATCTGATGAGTTCGTCAAAATCCGGCATCCTCGGAATGAACTAAAACCAATGCTAATCGATTTCTCTCGTAAAGAGGAATCGACTAACGTAGATTATAGGTCAAAGTGAGCTGCAACTTGTGTCTAATTAGAAAATAGAATGAATTAGGGTTTGAATTTCTAGATTCGGAATTGCGGGAGTCTCATTGGGATTTTTGGGAAATACGGTTTGGAGCCCGCCTTCTGCGGAGATGGCAGAGAGGATTTGAGGGTGGAGCTAGGGTTTAGTTTCTCTAAACATGGGGACGATGAATGGGGGGAGTGCTTGGATTGGGGGGTAGGGCTTGTACGACAATTTTATAGTTAGGGAACATTAGTTCCCAACCGTTAGATCAATGGAGATCAATGGCTGGGATCCTAAGAGGAGACGATATTGTTTGGTTGGTCACTCAAAACGGATCGGGTGAGGGGAGATTGGATCTAGGCGGATGGGTGAGGGAAATTGGGCTGGGAATTTTTCTTTTGGTCTTGGCCCATCACAACAGCCTTATTTTCTTTTTTATTTCTCTTTTTTTTTCTTTTCAATTCTCTTTCCTTATACTAATTAATCAAAACTCCTAAAAATAATTAATTTGGGAAAACTACGCTGATCAACTACTAAATTATTTATGGAAAAAAATAATAACTAGTCCTATCTATATGTTCAAACTTGGTCTTGCAGTTTCTATTGCTCTGTTGACTTGTACTCTCCAGGTGAAATTCCTTTGTTGCTAACTTGAATTATATTCTGAGGTGATCGCTGAACTTAAATCGTCTTCCTTTGAACATTGTTGCTTTCCCTTTGTTCTCCATGTGGGCTCTTGATTACCAATATTTACACGGTTTTCCCTCGAAACTTGAACTGCTTCCCTTTGTTCTCCACGTAGGCTCCTGATTACCAATATTTGAATTGTTTTCCCTTGTTTCGAGGAGGGTGCCTGATTACCAACATTTGTACCGTTTTTCCTCGAAACTTGGGCTTCTTCCCTTTATTCTCCAGGTAGGCCCCTAATTGCTAACACTTGAATTGATGTACCTTTGTTCTCAGGTGGACTCCTGATTACCAACACTTGAATTGATTTTCCCTTTGTTCTCCAGGTTGGTATCCTGATTACCAATGTTTCAATTGCTTTTCCCTTTGTTCTCCAGGTGGGCTCCTGATTTCCAAACTTGAACTGCTTTCCCTTTGTTCTTCAGGTGGGCTCCTGATTTCAAAAACTTGAACTGTTTTCCCTTTGTTCTCCAGGTGGTCTCCTGATTACGAATACTTGAATTGTTTTTCCCTTTGTTCTCTAGGTGGGCTCCTGATTACCGATACTTGAATTGTTTTTCCCTTTGTTCTCTAGGTAGGCTCATGATTACCGACACTTGAATAGTTTTTCCCTTTGTTCTCCAGGTGGGCTCCTGATTACGAGCACTTGGATTGCCTTTCCCTTTGTTCTCTAGGTGGACTCCTGATTGCCAAAACTCTAACGGTATTCCCTTGCTTCCAAGGTGGTCGCCTGATTGCCAAAACTCTAACCGTATTCCCTCGGAACTTGATTTGTTTTCCCTTTATTCTCCAGATGGGCTCCTGATTGCTGGACTTGAACTACTTCCTCTTGCGACTTTTTTTCCTTTGAACTGCCTTCCCCTGTTTCTCCAGGTGGGTGCCTGATTTCTTGAACCTGAACTGCTTTCTTTTCTTGAAACTCGTGTTGTTCACCCTTGCTCTCTATGTGGGTTCCTGATGACAACAGAATAGACAAAAAAAGAAAATTTGCTGCCCCGGTTTGGTAGTTAGACACATCTGTGAGTGTTAATTGAATCATGTTACCCAATATCTCTAAGAATTTAAAGACTAGATCCCATTATCCAGGAAGGTCTTGAAAACTCCTAGTAAAATGACAATTTTAAAGCTAAATTATATTTTCTAAAGGTATGACTTCCGCTAAATCTTGTTATCTATGAAGGCTTAAAATGAAATCTCATTATCCAGGAGGGTCCTAAAAATTTAAATCAAATCTCATCTTAAGACTAACAACTTTGAGGCTAAATTATATTTCCCTACGGCAAATCTTACGCTAAATCTTGTTATCTAATAGAGGTCTTAAAGCTAAGTCCCATTATTCAGGAGGGTCCTAAAATTTTTGAATTGAATCCTATCCTAAGAGTGAAAACTTCAAAGCCAACTTATATTTCCTCAAGGTAAAGCTTATTCTAGATCTTGTTATTCATGAATGTTTTGAAATTTAAACTAGGTCTCATTGTCCAGGAGGGTCCTGAGAAATTTAAAAATTGAATCCCATTATCCAGGAGGGTCCTGAAAATTTTAAATTAAATCCCA
This sequence comes from Nicotiana glauca, assembly GCA_026770625.1. Lineage (NCBI taxonomy): Eukaryota > Viridiplantae > Streptophyta > Magnoliopsida > Solanales > Solanaceae > Nicotiana > Nicotiana glauca. Next base: position 72,598 of record MU687931.1, on the reverse strand, counting down.
TTATACATTAGGGTCCTGAAAATTTATGATCGAACCTGTCTAGTACTTGCTTTCCTCACGGAGGGTTTCTCCGAAACAAACGAGATTTTTTCCCTCGTTTCAATCAAAGAAAAATCTTGTCAGTTTAAAAATGTGGTGGTTAGTTCGCGGCATTTTTGTTGAAGGTGAACCTTTCACTATCGTGCTTTGCTTTGACAAGCTTCTTTGAACTGGCCAAGAACTATTTGCCTTTCTGACTGAATTTTAACCCACAAGACATTGAATGTCCTTAATGCTCTACACCCAACCTGTTGTTTCATATTTCTATCCTTCCAATTTGAACCTCTACATCTTCCACAAAATTCCCAAATCATTCGGCCGCCTGAACTTTCATTAACACCTTACTTTTCTTTTTGCATCATGTTATCTCTGGTATGTTTTGGCCGCACTTTACTTTGTGCAATTTGGAAGTTGGTAGTAAGCTTTGAAATCCTTTCTTACTTGCTTAAACAAGGCTGACATTGGAAAAACCTTAAAGAAATGAAATGCAATGACTTCGAGAGTTAGGAATAAAGAAGAAAATACAAAACTGGGTGACTGCTTGAGGGAGAAAAGGAAAAGAGACTTATCTGAGTGGAGCAGCTGGTACCAATGATAATTACATGCATTTCAGATTAATCAACCTAGCCGATTCAACCAATCAACTTTCAATTGTCATACTTTGTGACCCAGGATCTCCATAACCTAATTTCTTCGCTAAGTCACTGACCTTGTTCGGCTTGCGATGCCTTGAAGGGTTTTCACCAATAAACCTCTCTCATTTATCCTTCTCTCAACTCACTGTTTCTTTACGGTGCCTATGAGTGTTTTCACCAATAAGACTCTCTCATTTTAATTTCTCTCATCTTTCATTGCCTAATGGTGCCCGTGAGGGTTTTCACCAATAAGACTCTCTCATTATTTCATTTTTCCTGCTTGGACCGTAGTGTTGCCTCTGTTATGAATCACCTCTACTTGCTTGACTTGCCATCTCTCAAATACTGATCGGAAGGTCTTTCTTTGGACCGTAATGTGGGATTTTGGATAGGGTTAAAAAGAAAGGATATCAAAAGGCTCAAAGCAACCCAAATGAGTTCCAAAAACATTACAACTCCTGGAATCATATTTCTTACAACAACCACAACTTTCTGCCCCAGTTTCTTTGCTTGGGGACTTATGGATTTTTACTTTGATGGGACTGAACCGTGAGGCTGTCTACATATCCTTAAAAGGAATCAGTTCGAACATAGTTCATGTCATAGGAATTTCTTTATTGTTGTTACTTTCTCTTTTCTTTTCTTTCCCTTTTTTGCTTTCTTTTCTTTGCTTCTTCTTTTTTCTTTTATTTTCTTTTCTTTTCTCTTTTTTTCTCTTTTTTCCATTATTCTTTCTCTTTTCTCTTTTCTTTTCTCTTTTTCTTCTTTACTCACCTTTTGCACTCGTATTTCTGAACTTTGCTACTGATTCCAAAATAGGGTATGAAAGGAAATAAATAAGGCTCAAAGGGGTAACCAATGATTAAGTGTTTAGATAGCAGAATAAAATACCTTCGTCATTCCAATATTCAAAACATGCCAAGTACAAACAAACACAATTCAAACCAAAGAGATCATACGTAATATATTTTTACTGCACCAGAATTGATAGCCATATCTACACATCTACCTTCTATATCTATCAAATACAAAGCATCATTGGACAACACTCTCGTTATGATGAACGACCCCTACTAATTTGGAGCAAACTTGCCTTTTACTTCAGCCTGATGTGGAAGGATGTGTTTCAATACTTGCTGACCCACTTCAAATTTCCGAGGATGCACCTTCTTGTTGTATGCTCTCGCCATTCTCTTTTGATACAACTGGCCATGACACACTACTGATCCTTTCTCATCAGTCAGACTTAATTGCTCCAGATGGGTTTTGACCCACTCATCATCATCAATTTCGACTTCATCAATAATTCGAAGGGATGGAATTTCAACTTCCGCGGGTATCACTGATTTAGTGCCATTTACCAACAAATAAGGAGTTGCACCTACTAAAGTTCAAAGAGTAGTGCGATAACCCAACAACGCAAAGGGTAACTTCTCATGCCATTTCCTGGAACCTTGCACCATTTTCTGAAGTATCTTCGTTATGTTCTTATTGACTACCGCGACTGCTCCATTCACCTTGGGGCGGTATGGGGTGGAATTGCGATGTGTAATATTAAATTGTTGACACACTTCTTTCATCAGATAGCTTTTAAGATTAGCCCCATTATCTGTGATGATCACTTTTGGGATTCTGAACCGACAAATGATATTTGAATGAACAAAATCGACCGCTGCCTTCTTCGTCACAGATTTAAAATTTTTAGCTTCAACCCACTTAGTGAAATATTCAATGGCTACCAGAATGAACCTGTGTCCATTGGATACTACTGGCTCAATTACTCTGATGACATCCATACCCCAAGCAACAAAGGGCCATGGTGGGGATATTGTGTGCAATTCAGATGGCAGAGAATGAATCAAATCTCCATGTACTTAGCATTGATGACACTTGCACACAAAATAGATGCAATCTCGCTCCATGGTGAGCCAGTAATAACCTGCTCGGAGGATTTTCTTTGCCAGAACATACCCACTCATATGCGGTCCTCAAACTCCGGAATGCACTCGATCGTGATAGTCGTGGCTTGTCTAGTATCTATGCATCTTAACAATCCTAGATCTAGATTTCTTTTGTGCAAAACTCCCTTATTGAAGAAAATTCGCTTACCAATCACAAATTGTTCTCTTTTCATCCCATATGGCTTGTACCAGATATACCCATATATGGATATACTCCCTGATATCGTGGAACCAAGGTTCACCGTCAAGTTCTTCTTCCACCATGTTACAATAAGCATGTTGATCGCGAACCTGAATATGCAAAGGGTCAACATAAGCCTTATCTGGATGATGTAACATCTACGCCAAGGTAGCCAAAGCATCAGCAACCTCATTATGGATCCTTGGAATGTGCCTGAATTCTATTGATCAAAACCGTTGATAAAGATCATACAGACATTGTCGATACGGTATAACCTTAAATCTCGGGTCTCCCATTCTCCTTGAATCTGGTGCACCAGAAGGTCAGAGTCCCCCAAGACCAATACTTCTTGGATTCCCATATCTACAGCTAGCCTTAAACCCAAAATGCATGCCTCGTATTCAGACATGTTGTTGGTGCAATAGAAATAAAGTTGAGCCGTAACAGAGTAGTAATGTCCTATTTCAGAAATGAGTACAGATCCTATCGCAACGCCTTTCATGTTAGTAGCCCCATCAAAGAAGAGTTTCCAACCGGGCTTTTCCTCTTTCTCGGCCTCGTCAATATGTATCACTTCTTCATCGGGAAAATAAGTTCTCAATGGTTCATATTCCTCATCGACCAGGTTCTCGGCTAAATGATCGGCCAATGCTTGGGCTTTCATCGTTGTCCGAGTCACATATTGTCATGCCCTAAATCTGAGGGATTACGACCGACGCTCGACCGGGTAGCCCTAGTAAAGAGAACCTGGGTGCCTCTCTTACCCCACGTGTTACCCCATATTTTTCATTATTTATTAG
>MU687931.1:52005-67702 GCA_026770625.1 Nicotiana glauca | reverse complement strand
TGGTTTACACTTTACATAGCCCAACGTGCAAGATACATATTACATAAGTTCATGACCCACATTTCCTGTCTACGGAGCCTCTAAACATGAGAAGGGATGATATCGTACTTGCTGGTAAAAAGGCTCCGGCTATACCTTATACAAATACCAAAATAAGACTCCAGAATAAAGGCGACATAAGCCACGCAAGGCCCCAAAAGGAAAGGGGCTCACCAATTCAGCTGACGGGAAGGGATGAAGAGCTACAGTCGGTGGACTGGAGTACCTGCTATGGATCCACCTACAATCATAATACGAATGTATCGCCCCCGGCAAAAGGGACGTCAGTACATTTGAATTGTACTGGTATGTATGAACAAACTTGCTCCAAGTAAACTCAAGCCATATACAAGTAGGTAACAGTAATAGAAACAACAATCGAATGCACAAGGAAAGGAACAATCAAGCCAAACAAGTTTTCCGTCTCTCCTATTTCCCCCTTCCACAATTCCACGCCAATGATTTCACAATTTGCTCAAATGTTTATTTAAATAGTGTTTTCGATCACTCTCCACCCTTGTTACCTCGTACACCCTTATTACCTTGGCCACCTTTATCACCATAACCCGCACCTTATAATTTCGTGTAACGGCGCGCAACTCGATCCCACCGTACAATCACAATTCACCAATCAACACAACAACAATCAACAATTCACAAAGATCAACAACAACACATCTTAAGAAATAACATCAACAATTTACAAGTATTTCCATAGCCATCAATACTATTTTCCGTCATATCCAACAACTCACATGTGTTTTACATCACAATGATAATTTCCCACATTAAGCCATAGATGTGGTTATCATAGTTATTCCAGTTACATAATTTACGATTTTCTTTCGTCAGTTGTTCCTCAATTATTACCACAAGCACAATCACAATAATTTCATGAATAAGCCATGCAGATATCACATACCAAACATTCGTACACCACACAAGGCGATTCTATAAAGATTAAGGTTAGTCATACATACCTGGAGCCGAATTCCTTTTTAATATCTACTTCCAACTTTACCACAAAGCCTGGCAACGTCAATCTAGTGCACAATTTAATACATATTTCTTAGAATCAAATTTCACAATCACTACCCAAGCATATTTAGGTTATCAACCCTCCTTTACACAATTCTTTACTCCCACCTAATTACTCTTACTAGATTTTAGGTTTTAGTAGACATGCATGAGTGTTTAAACTTCCATTTTCAAGAATCAATTCATGAGAATCTCCCCTTTTTATTTAAATTTGAAAATCAATGAAAAAGGGTTGGGAACCTTCCCTGCAAGAATGGAGATGAAAATAATACTTAAGAATTACAGGGCCTGGGCGATGTTGGAAAATCAAATTGATAAAGATGAGACTTTCTCTCTCAAGAACCCTCTTTCCCTTCTCTCTAGTTTTATCCAGAAAAATTTGCAAAAATAAAGGGTTGGGGTGTTTTATTGAAGAAGATATCAGGTTGAAAAATTAGAAAATATGGAGCCGAGTCGGGTCTGCGATCGCAGAGTGGAAATGCGGTCCACATAATGGACCGCAGAAGTGCTCCTAAAATCTGACTTCTCTGCCTGGCTTTGAGACAGAAATACAGTCCGCATTTCTGTTCTGTGGTCACATAATGCACCGTAAAATTGACCTTCACAAATCCTCGAGGAATTTATGCAATGATTATGCGGTCCGCATATTGATTATGTGATCGCATAATAGACTGCATTTTCAACTTCAATTTCGACTAACACACTGGATAACTCTGCGGCAGAAATGCGGTCCGCATACCTGATCTGCGACTGCATCCTGGACCGCATAATGGCAGTTTTCTAGAAAATTTTGATTCTTGATTTTTAAGTGCAAAATCATTAAAAAGGGTCCGAACCGTGGCGAAGAACTCTACAAATTCCTAACACATATTCGGAACTTGGCACCACGAGCTACTAGGTTTTTAGCACAAAAATTGACGGGGCCTTACATCCTCCCCCACTTAAAATCATTCGTCCTCGAATGAGGATTTTTTTTTCCAATTGGTTTTGAAAGACATGATATGTAGACTCTCGAAATTTTTACTAACTCCCATATTTTTAGAAAAATTTCGCCAGAGTTTCCTTTATATTATGGACATATCTACCTGTCGGAGAGCCCCCAAAACATACTTTCAAACACCATTATACAATTCCTATCTTCCCTACAAATGGTGTACAATTCATTACCTCATCAATTGCACATATTCAATCACTTGACTAACTTTTTCACATAGTTTGATTACTACTATGAGTCCTATATAGTTTAACCACTTCGATTCACTATACACATGTAAATTAATCATTACCAATCTATACTATCGTAAGCCAATTACTTATCACAAAAGTTCTTACAAAACGTTTCATTTACCAAGAAGGGTTTGCATATGACTCAAACACATACAATTTCGGCACAACTTGAAGAATGACAATAGTAAAGAAGGTGTCTTTATACCAGATGGGACACGATGTCAGTCCGCTTAGGGATAAGAGTTCGCACTATCACTACTAGACTTGTTCAAACAAATGGGGATATTTTTCTTTCATCTCATCTTCCGCTTCCCAAGTGGCTTCCTCGACTTGTTGATTTCGCCACAACACTTTAATTGAAGCAATTTCTTTATTTCGCAATTTACGGACTTGCCTATCAAGAATAGCAACCGGAATTTTTTCATATGATAACTCTTCGTAACCTTGATGTCTTCTACTGGCGCGAGGGTGGACGGATCTCCAACCACTTTCCTTAACATAGACACATGGAACATCGGGTGCACTAGGGACATTTCAGGGGGCAACTCCAGCTTATAAGCAACTTGCCAGATCCTTTGAATGATCCGGTACGGTCCGACATACCTAGGACTCAACTTCCCTTTCTTCCTGAATCGCATGACTCCCTTTATATGAGATACCCACAAGAATACCCAATCATCAACTTGGAATTCCAATTCTCTTTGACGAACGTCCGCATAGGATTTCTGGTGACTCTGAGCAGTTTTCATCCTTTCTTGAATGACTTTAACTTTCTCCATAGCCTGGTGTACGAGATCCGGTCCTATCAATTCTGCTTCACCCACTTCAAACCACCCAATCGGGGACCTACACCTTCTTCCGTACAATGTCTCAAATGGGGCCATCTGAATGCTAGCATGAAAGTTGTTATTGTAAGCAAATTCTATAAGTGACAAGAGATCATCCCAATTATCTTTGAAATCCAAGACACAAGCCCGCAACATATCTTCAAGCGTCTGAATAGTCTGCTCTGCTTGACCATCGGTCTGCGGACGGAAAGTCGTGCTGAGATTCACCTGGGTACCCAAACCTTGCTAAAATTTCTTCCAAAAATTAGTTATGAACTGAGCCCCTCGAAAAAAAATAATAAAGAGTGGAGTACCATGAAGCCTTACTATTTCCTTGATGTACAATCGAGCATATTGTTCTGCGGTATCGGTGGAGTTGACTGGCAAGAAGTGAGCTGATTTGGTGACTCGATCCACTATCACTCAAATTGAGTCGAACTTTCGTTGAGTGTGAGGTAATCCTACCATTAAATCCATGTTGATCATCTCCCATTTCCACATTGGTATTTTCATAAGAAGGGTTAACCCACCGGGCCGCTACTCAGCTTTTACTTGCTGACAATTTGGACATTTAGATACAAAGTCAGCCACACCCCTCTTCTTACCGTTCCACCAACAAATTTCCTTGAGATCGTGATACATTTTCGTAAAACCTGGGTGCACCGAATACCTAGAATGATGAGCCTCCGCCATTACTCTCTCCTGAAGGTTATCCATATCTGGAACACATAGCCTTCCTTGACATTCTAACACACCATCATTGTCGTCGAGTGAAAATGCTAAAGTTTTGTTGTTCAGAACTGCCTCCTTCATATGTTCCAATGCTGGATCGATGAACTGTTTTTCCTTGACTTCCGTTACAAGCGATGATTCTGTTCTATTATGCACCATAATTTCCTCCTCATTTGGGGTCAAAATGCAAACCCCAAGACTGGCTAACTGATGGACCTCCTGAGCTAGGAGCCTCTGATCCGCCCCCAAGTGAGCCAAACTACCCATGGATTTTTGACTGAGGGCGTCGGCCACTACATTCGCCTTTCCTAGATGGTATAATATGTTCGTATCATAATATTTAAGCAATTCTAACCATTGCAGCTACCTCAAATTTAACTCCTTCTGTTTGAACAAATATTGGAGACTCTTGTGGTCCGAGAACACATCCACATGGACCCCATAAAGATAATACCGCCATATTTTCAAGGCAAATACAACTGCTGCAAGCTCCAAATGATGAGTCGGGTAATTCATCTCGTGATTCTTGAGTTTCCTTAAAGCATACGCTATAACCTTCCCATGCTGCATCAATACACACCCTAAACCGACCCTAGAAGCATCGCAATAGACCATAAATCCTTTCGTGCCTTCCGGCAAGGCTAATATCGGTGCCGAGGTCAACCTTGACTTCAATTCCTAAAAACTTTTCTCACAAGCGTCAGACCATTGGAACTTAACTGCTTTCTATGTCAATTTAGTCAATGGGGAGGCAAGGGTAGAGAATCCCTCTACAAACCTCCGGTAGTACCCGGCTAAACCCAAGAAGCTACGAACCTCTGTCGAGGTCGTGGGTCTAGGCCAATCCTTCACCACTGCAATCTTTTGGGGATCCACGTGAATCCCCTCACTGGAAACAACATAACCTAGAAAAGCGACGGACTCCAACCAAAATTCACATTTTGAGAATTTAGCGTACAACTAGTGCTGATGAAGAGTCTGCAAAACTGCTCTGAGGTGATCAGCATGATCCTCCCTGCTCCGCGAATAAACGAGGATGTCGTCAATGAAATAATCATGAAGGAGTCTAGAAATGGCTTGAAAAACTGACTCATAAGGTCCATGAAAGTTGTTGGGGCGTTGGTTAGCCCAAAATACATGACCAAGAATTCAAAGTGACCATAGCGAGTTCTGAAGGCGATTTTAGGAATTTCCTGCTCTCTGATCTTCAACTGGTGATACCCAGATCGCAAATCAATTTTGGAGAAGAACTTTGCACCTTGTAATTGGTCAAACAAATAATCTATCCGAGGCAAAGGATATTTGTTCTTGATGGTGACTTTGTTAAGTTGTCGATAATCAATGCACATCCGAAGCGACCCATCCTTCTTTCTGCCAAAAATAACCGGAGCACACCACGGCGACACACTCGGTCGTATGAACCCCTTCTCTAATAAATCCTTCAGCTGCTCCTTTAACTCTCTTAACTCTATTGGCGCCATTCTGTATGGAGGAATAGATATTGGCTGAGTATCTGGCAATACATCAATCCCAAAATCAATCTCCCTATCTGGGGGAATTCTGGAAGCTCATCTAGAAACACTTCAAGAAACTCGTTCACAACTGGCACGGACTCGAGGACAGACACTTCTGATGTGGTGTCCGCCACCCGAACCAAACAATAGATACACCCCTTCTTAATCATCTTCAAAGCCTTAAGGTAAGAAATAAACCTACCCTTTGGCACCACACTATTTCCTTTCCACTCAATAACCAGCTCGTTAGGGAACTCAAGCCTCATGACTTTCATTCGGCAGTCAAGATTAGCAAAGCACGAATAAAGCCAGTCCATTCCCATGATTACATCAAAATCTACCATTCCAAGCTCAATAAGATCGTCCGTGGTGCAAACACACAGTGAAGACACAATTCCTATAAACTCGCGAGGCTGTAATTAAATCACCAACCGGAATAGATACAGAGAACGACTCATAAAGTTGTTCGGGTTCTACCCCAAAACGTGAAGCAATGAATGGGGTGACATACGACAAAGAGGACCCCGAATCAATAAGAGCATAGCAATCAATAGCCTGAATCGACAAGATACCTGTAACAACATCTGGAGAAGCCTCAGCACTCTGGAGACCACTCAAAGAATAGAACCGGCTAGGTCCACCCCTACCACGAGCTCCACCCCTAACTGTACCACGCCCTGCTGGAGCTGGAGGACGCACGGATGATGTAGCAACTGAAGACCAGGATGACTGGGCAGATCCCCTAACCATACCCTGACTGGGCGCACGGCTGTCTCGTTGTATGTGACCTCTCAACCCGCACCTATAACATACCGGGATATCCAAATAGCAAGTCTCTGTATGGAACCTCCCACACTTAGGGAATGTAGCTCTCCCCTGCTGCTGGGACCTCACTCCTGGACGACCGAACTGATGGAACCACCTGCTGTCTAAACCTGGTCTCGAGTGACTGCTCTACTGGTAATTGTGCACAGATGGCGGTGCACTCACTGAGGACTGAGCATATGACTGGGATGGCCTTGATGACCCTCTCCCCAGAACTGGTCTCCCAAAGTGATCCATTGACCGGGCCCTGCTACTACTCTCCCTTTCTGCCTGTATCTTTAACTTCTTAGCCTTTGTGTCCTGAGCGAATCCTACAATCTTTCCATAATTCATATCTGAGTACAAGGCTGCTATAGCAGCCTCATTCACCAACAAAGGACTAAGACCCTGAACGAAACGCCGAACTCGAGCATCCATGGTCGACACTAACTGAGGAGCATACTTTGACAACCTCACAAACTCTATGTGGTACTCCCAAACACTCATATTGCCCTGCTTTAGAACCTCAAACTCAGTAGTGCGAGCTGCCATTGTCTCGGCAGGCAAGAAGTTGTCCATAAAAGCATCTACAAACTCATCCCATCTCACCGGAGGTCTGCCCTCCTTACGGGAATCCTCCCATATCTCGAAACATGAACGCGCTGCTCCTCTTAACTTATATGAAGCCAACTCAATCCCCTATGTCTCTGTAGACTTAATCACTCAGAGGGTCTTGTACATCTTATCAAGGAAATCTTGTGGATCGGCCTCTGGGTCTGTGCCTGAGAACTCTGGAGGGGCCAATCGCAAAAACTGATGGACTCTAGAGCTGGCCAAATCTCCCAGTCCGCTGGAGGACAGAGGTGCATCATGAGATCTCTGGGCCTGGGCGGCCACTAACTGGGTCAACATACAGATGGCTCCTCTAAGGTCCCCATCATAAACCCCGGGACCGGAAGCTGGAACAGTATCAGGATTAGGAGTATCGGCGGGAGGGATGGTGGCACCCTCTGCCACAGCTGGAACAGGAATGATTGGATCTGGAATAGAGGGGCCGGACAGATTCAAGGTCGGGGAGTCACTCTCACCCACGGCATCAGGTATATGATTCATGGCCACACTTGGGGTAGCATCGGCCCCAAGGCCGAGTCTATCTTTCTTCTTAGGTGCCATTACTGAAAAATTCAGAACAGAGCACGAGTTAGACATAGATACTTCCACTTTCCACTTCACCGCACGATATGGAATAACAATGAAGAGGATAGTTTCCTAAATGCCCATGTAGCCCCCTACTTATAGATATGGTCGAAAACACACTAATAAGAAAGGCTCTACTAGGCACGGCTCCGAGACATCCTAAGACTCTTTTAAAACCTGAGGCTCTGATACCAAGTTTGTCATGCCCCAAATCCGAGGGACATGACTAGCGCTCGACTAGGTAGCCCCAGTCAAGCGAACCTAGATGCCTCTCTTAGCACACGTGTTACCCCACATTTTTCATTATTTATTGGCCAAGAGAAATAACCATTTACAATCAAAATACCTTTTTATTACAAAACATACATATAGTACATGATTCTTAGCGTGATTTAAACTTTACATAGCCCAACATGCAAGATACCTATTACATAAGTTCATGACCCACATTTCCTGTCTACGGAGCCTCTAAACATAAGAAGGGATGATATTGTACATGCCGACAACAAGGATCCGGCTATACCTTATACAAATATTAAAATAAGACTCCGGAATAAAGACGACATAAGCTACGCAGGGCTACGAAAGGAAAGGGGCTCACCAACTCAGCTTATGGGAAGGGATGAAGAGCTACGGTCGGTGGACTGGAGTACCTATTATGGATCCACCTACAATCATAACACGAATGTAGCGCCCCTGGCAAAAGGGACATCAGTACACTTGAATTGTACTGGTATATATGAACAAACTTGCTCCAAGTAAACTCATGCCATATACAAGTAGGTAATAGTAATAGAAACAACAATCGAATGCACAAGGAAAGGAACAATCAAGCCAAACAAGTTTTCAGTCTCTCCTGTTTCCCCCTTCCACAATTCCACGCTAATGATTTCACAATTTTCTCAAATGTTTATTTCAATAGTGATTTCGATCACTCTCCACCCTTATTACCTCGGCCACCCTTATCACCACAACCCGTACCTTATAACTTCGTGTTGCGGCGTGCAACCCGATCCCACCGTACAGTCACAATTAACCTATCAACACAACAACAATCAACAATTCACAAAGATCAACAACAACACATCTTGAGAAATATCATCAACAATTTACAAGTATTTCCATAGCATTCAATACTATTTTCCGTCATATCCAACAGCTCACATGTGTTTTACATCACAACGACAATTGCCCACAATAAGCCATAGATGTGGTTATCATAGTTATTCCAGTTGCATCATTTATTATTTTCTTTTTTCATTTGTTCCTCAATTATTGCCACAAGCACAATCACAATAATTTCATGAATAAGCCATGCAGATATCATATATCAAACATTCGTACACCACACAAGGCGATTTTATAAAGATCAAGATTAGCCATACATACCTGGAGCCGAATTCCCTTTTAATATCTACTTCCAACTTTACCACAAAGCCTGGCAACGTCAATCTAGTGCACAATTTAATACATATTTCTTAGAATCAAAGTTCACAATCACTACCCGAGCATATTTAGGTTATAAACCCTCCTTTACACAATTCTTTACTCCCACCTAATTACTCTTACTAGATTTTAGGTTTTAATAGACATGCATGAGTGTTTAAACTTCCATTTTCAAGAATCAATTCATGCGAATCCCCCTTTTTATTTAAATTTGAAAATCAATGAAAAAGGGTTAGGAACCTTACCTGCAAGAAAGGAGATGAAGATAATACTCAAGAATTTCTAGGCCTGGGCGACGTTGGAAAATCAAATTGATGAAGACGAGACTTTCTCTCTCAAGAACCCTCTCTCCCTTCTCTCTAGTTTTATCCAGAAAAAATATGTAAAGATGAAGGGTTGGGGTGTTTTATTGAAGAAGAGATCGAGTTGAAAAAATAGAAAATCTGGAGCCGAGTCGAGTCTAGGGTCGCACTCTGTGATCACAGAGTGGAAATGCGGTCCGCATGATGGACCGCAGAAGTGCTTCTAAAATCTGACGTCTCTGCCTAGGTTTGCGACAGAATTGCGGTCTGCATTTCTGTTCTGCGGTCGCATAATGCACCGCAGAATTGACCTTCACAAATCCTCGTGGAATTTATGCGACAATTATGCGGTTTGCATATTGATTAAGCGATCGTATAATAGAACGCATTTTCAACTTCAATTTTGACTAAATCACAGGATAACTTTACGGTAGAAATGCGGTCCGCATACCTGATCTGCGACCGCATTCTGGACCGCATAATGGCAGTTTTGTGGAAAATTTTGATTCTTGATTTTTTAGTGCAAAATCAGTAAAAAGGGTCCGAACCGCGGCGAAGAATTCTACATATTCCTAACATATATTCGGAACTTGGCACTATGAGCTACTATGTTTTGAGCACAAAATTTTATGGGGCCTTACACATATACGATGTCAAACTCTGTGAGAAAGATCTGCCACTTTTCTAGCCTCCATGTGCGCATGGGCTTCTGGAAGATATACTTCAAAGGATCTAGGCGAGAGATGAGGTAAGTGGTGTAGGACGACAAGTAATTCTTCAACTTTTGTGCTACCCAAGTCAGGGCGCAGCATGTCCTTTCAAGTGGAGTATACTTAACCTCATAAGATGTGAACTTCTTGCTAAGATAGTAGATGGCTTGCTCCTTCCTGCCAATGATGTCATGTTGACCCAGCACACAACCAAATGAGTTATCCAAGACCGTCAACTTAAGAATCAAAGGTCTTCCCAATTTCAGCGGGACCAATATAGGTGGGTTTGACAAATACCCCTTTATCTTATCAAATTCTTCCTTACACTCATCTGTCCACTTGACCGTAGCATCCTTCTTTAGCAACTTAAAGATGGGCTCACAAGTTGTCGTAAGCTGAGCAATAAACCTGCTAATGTAGTTCAGTCTCCCTAACAAACTCATCACTTCTTTCTTGTTCCTTGGCGGTAGCAATTCTTGGATAGCTTTGATCTTTGACGGATCCAATTCAATGCCCCGCCGATTGACTATGAATCCCAATAATTTTCCCGATGGAACACCAAATGCGCACTTTGCAAGATTGAGCTTAAGATTGTACCTGTGGAGCCTCTGGAAAAACTTTCTCAAATATTTGACGTGGTCAGACTGCTTCCTAGACTTTATGATCACATCATCCATGTAAACCTCGATCTCCTTATGTATCATATCGTGGAATATGGTCATCATTTGCCCTCATGTAAGTTACCCCAGCATTTTTTGAACCAAAAGGCATGACCCGATAACAGTATGTTCCCCACGGTATGATGAATGGCGTCTTTTTCGTATCTTTTTCTTCCATTAAAATCTGATGATACTCCGCATAGCAATCCACAAAAGACTTAATCTCATGCTTAGCATAATTATCGATCAAAATGTGGATATTTCGCTATGGGAAGTTGTCCTTTGGACTTACCTTGTTGAGATATGGGTAATCAACACACACTCTGGTCTTACCATCCTTCTTTGGCATAGGCACAACATTGGCTAACCACGTGGGATACCGCATGACCCGAATGACCTTTGCATCAAGCTTCTTTGTGACCTCTTCTTTAATCTTCACACTCATGTCAGTTTTGAACTTTCTCAACTTCTGCTTAACGGGAGGAAATTCTTGATCAATCGGCAATTTGTGGACCACCAAATTGGTCAAGCATGGCATTTCATCATACGACCATGTAAATATATCCTTATACTCGAACAATGCCCTGATTATTTCTTCCCTGATTTGTGGTTCAAGATGGACACTTATCTTAGTTTCTCTGACATTATCTGTATCCCCTAGATTGATTGCTTCTGTTTAATTCAAATTAGGCTTGGGTTTTCCTCAAAATGACTTAGTTCTTTACTAATATCTTCAAAGGCCTCATCTTCATCATATTCTGATTCATCATCACACTCTATTTCTTGGATTATTATTTCAAAATTAGATTGACTTTTAAGACTGGGTCGAAGATTCCTCATGCATGTCATGTTATTGAAATTAGCATAAAATAACTTTACAAAGAAGAAAAGAAAACAAAAATAAAACTATCAGGAATGATGGAAAAGGGAAATTGCATTTCATTGGAAATAAAGGATAACAGGGTTTGTACATCAGCAAGCGAAAAATAAAAAAAATCTAGATCACAATCCTGGAATGACCCAGATAGAAAGGAAAACAAGACAAACTACCAAGACTCCTTCCAGGTAGGGAGAGGATTAGCATTCCAATTGTTAAGTTTTACATTCGGCCGGACAAACTGCACGTTCGCTTTGCTAGAACCTTCTCCAAATTCCACCATGTTCACATCATCAAACAACCTCTGGAACCTTTCAATAAACTCCTCATCAATGTCAACCACAAAACTTGGAACTATCATCACTGGGAGTTTCTTGGCACCAGGCTTGACAAAAGGGCTGGAGAGACGCAGGATAGGCTTTAGAAGTGCCCACGCCCTCTATTTCAACCTTTTAGCCCTTTTCACATCTGCCGTTATAGGTTTGAATCCAATACCGAACGTACCCAAGTTTTCAGGGAGGGATATTGGTTGTATGATACCCTACAGAGATGCACCCAGACCTTTACCAGGCACAAAGCCATTTTTCAGCATTTCAAAGGCTATCATGACTGAGGCAGAGGCCATCATTGGATTTGGAACACATTTCCCTTATAGAACCTTTTCAACTGGCACTGTTTCAAAAACATGGTTGACCCAAGGCCCTTTGTCATCTTCAATCTCAATAAATGGGACGGAGGCATCACTGTGAGCACACAAATTTCTTTGCCATGCACGATGATCTCCTATCTATCCCACTCAAACTTGACCATCTGGTGCAAAGTGGATAGGAATGCTTTGGCGGCATGTATCAAAGGCTGAGCTAGCAGTAAATTGTAAGAGACGGCTATATCTAATATCTGGAACTCCATGGTAAATTCCACTGATCCAATTGTCAATTCAAGCACTATATCACTAATCGAGTCTTTCCCTCCACCGTCAAAACCTCGGACGCATATGTTGTTCTTTTGAATCCTCTCATCATCAACTTTCAGCTTGTTCAGAGTAGAGAGAGAGGGCAAATATTTGTGCTGGAACCATTGTCGACTAGCACCCTGGTGACCATGGAATCTACACATTTTACTGCCAAATAGAGAGCTTTGTTGTGTCCAGTATCATCCACAGGCAACTCGTCATGAGAGAAAGTGACCCTGTTAACCTCAATTATTTTGTTGGCGATCTTCTCCAAATGGTTTACTTAAATTTTTTCAGAGACGTGAGCTTTGTTCAGAATTTTCATCAGGGCCCGACGATGCTCATCTGAATGAATCAACAATGACAGCAATGAAATCTGAGCTGTGAGCACGTGATTTTTGCCCTAAGCAAATTATTCCTAAAAACCAAACAAAATGATTTTTCATTATTTTTTCAATTTTTGTTGATATTTGTTGCATTTTTTTGTTAATTAGCTGCATAATAATTCATATTAAAAATAAAAAAAATATGCATTTGCATTTAGGATTTTAATTTCATTTTTAGTATTAATTAGGTATTGTAACGACCCGACCCGTCATCTCAGGTATTTCCACCCTGTTTTCCCCATTTTATGCCTCTATGTGTTTCATTACACGTGTTTGGTGAATTTGAAGTAATTTGGATAGAGTTTGGTTGGAAATGAGACACTTAGTCTCTTTTAAGAAGACTTAAGTTGGAAAAGTCAACCGGATGTTGACTTATAAGTTAGAGGGCTCGGAATTCAATTCCGATGATTCGACTAGTTTCGGGTGATGATTTGTGACTTAGTAGTACGATCGGAATTGAATTTGGAGGTCCGGTGTAGAATTAGGCTTGAATTGGCGAAGTTTGAATTTTGGCGGATTCCGGCTGATAGGTGAGATTTTGATCTGAGGGTCGGAATGGAATTCCGAGAGTTGCAGTAGCTTCTTCAAGTGATTTTGAATATGTCTACAAATTTTCAGGTCATTCGGACGTCATTTGGTTGGGTTTTTTATCGGATGCGAGTCTCAGAAGTTTTGAAGAAAACTAGGCTTGAATCCGATGTGTTTTAATGGTTTTAGCATTGTTTGACGTGTTTTGATGATTGGAACAAGTTCTTATAATGTTTGGAGTAGGTTGGTATTTTTGGTTGAGGTCCCGAGGGCCTCGGGGTGATTTCGGGGGTTCAAACGGATCATTTTTGGTTAAGTCTAAAGTCAGTTTTACTGTCATAAATTGCAGATAAATAAGGCATCGCGTTCGCGTGGGTGATGGACGAGAATGCGTAGAAGGAAATTGAGGGTCTGAGAATTTGGCCTACGCGTTCGCGAAGGGTGTGATGCGAACGCGTAGAGGAAGAAACTAGAGGTCCGCGTTCGCGAGCGGGTTTACGCGTTCGCGAAGAAGGAACTTGGTGGCCAGTATTTTTGTTGTACGTGATCGCGTAAGGGTTGTCGCGTTCGCGTGGGTCCAGGTGTTTGTGCATCATGATCGCGGGCAGGGGATCGCGTTCGCGTAAGAGGATTTTAAAGTTTTAAAAAATTGCCCATCGCGTTCGCGTGGGCTATGTTGCGAACGCGATGAAGGAAATAATAGGTCGGGCAGATCAGTTAAATATCATTTCAGATGCGAGCAAAACCCATTTCTTCCATTGTTGGGCATATTTTGGAGCTATTGGACGAGGGAGTAAGAGCTTTTCACCTAGATTTCGATTGGAGGTAAGTCTTACGGACTAATTACGTGATTTTATCCTAGAATTTTCATCTAAATCACTGAAATTGGGGTGTAAATTGGAGAAGTTAGGGCTTGGTTTTGGGTTTTGAAAATTTAGGATTTGAGGGGCCATTTGTGGTCCGATTTGGGAGTTCTTGGTATGTACGGACTCGTGGCGAGACGAGGATTCTGGAAATGTGAATTTCGTAATTTTTCGAGAAGCAGGCCCGGGGCTCGGGTTTTGCTAGTTTCGAGATTTTTGTTATATTTCGATTGTTTTCGATTGGGTATTGTCCCTTTTGCATATTGTGATGTATTCGCTCTATTTTTGGCTAGTTTTGACGCGCGTGGAGGCCAATTTGAGGGGCAAAGGCGTCGCGGGCTTGAGATTTCGCCGGTTCGAGGTGAGTAATACTTGGGAATGATATCCTGAGGGTTTGAAACCCCGAATTTGCACATCTTAGTGTTGTATTGAGGTGACTTGCACGCTGGACCTGAGCGTGGGGTAGAGCAAGTTGGGGATCGCGACTTGGTCCGTCCTGGTTGTTGGTTTGTACCGCGTATTTGCAAACAATTTTGTTGTTATCATTATAATTTGGGCTCATTGCCATACTTGGGGCTTATCGCCGATTGTTTGAACTCTTTATGAACCATCATCACTGTTTTCCCTCACTATTTGAATTATGATTTGAACTCAGTCCGTGTGATTTACATTATTTTATGAACTCAGCTATATTTTTACTCAAACTTGGAGTTTTAAACTATATTTGAACTATCATTTAAGCTGAGTAGTATTGTTTTACTGATGCCCGAGGGGCTTTTTGACCATTGTTGGACTGATTGAGGCCGAGGGCCATATGTGAGGGCATGAGGAGTGATGTGAGGAGGCTTTCGGGCCTCGAGTGATATGTGAGGAGGCTTTCAGGCCTCGAGTGTTATGTGTGCATATGCATATACATGCATGGATCGGACTGTACGCCGCAATAGCATATTGCATGGATCGGACTGCACGCTGTAGTAATGTATATTATATGGATCGGACGGCACGCCGCAGTGATATGTTATGTGGATCGGACTGCACGCCGCAGTATTATTGCGCTTGGGCTGTAGGAGCCCCTCCGGAGTCTGTACACACCCCCAGTGAGCGCAGGGTACCCATGGATCGGGCTACGCGCCGTAGCGGTCATATGCATTGCATTGCATTCATGCACCCACTCCTGTTTGCACTACGTGGCATGACATTTAGCACTCATATATCATTGGCATACATATTATTACTTGCCTTGTTGACCAGATACTCTGGTGTTACGTGTTATGGAGTGCTGAGCCCGAGAGGCTGATATTATGCTTGGTGAGCGGAAGTGTTGAGCCCGAGATGGCTGAGGTTGTACCTGGTGAGTTGAGAGTGAGCCCGCGGGGCTGATACTGCACTGAGAGGTTGATACTGAGCCCAAGGGGCAGATTTCTGACTATTTCCTACTCGTTGAAACTTATGTTGCAACTGTTAAAATGACATACTTTCAAAAGAGATTTTTAACTGAGTTTGAGGTTTTCTACAGAATTTTCTCGATGTTACGGTTTTACTATCTTTCTCAGAGGGTTGTACTGTCTTTAATAGTATTTTGGTGTGCCCATACGT
>MU687931.1:3965-41417 GCA_026770625.1 Nicotiana glauca | reverse complement strand
AAGAAATGGCTGGGTATATCGGGAAAGATGAGGTTCCTTTAAAAGACAAATATTTAGTGGCCCCGAGAATTGTAGTCGTGCACAGATTTTTAGATTCTCTAAAGATACGTAGGACGGTTCACAACGCAGATCTGGCAAATGGCTTTTGTACCCCACACTTCATATACCATAGATATGGCCATATAGGGGGGTTCAACAACCCAGAAAGCAAGATATGTAGTAATGGAAACCGCCAAAAATGGGAAGAGCATAGGCGTGTCGCTTTCATGGTTGTTTTTCTGGGGCTGGTGATATTTCCAAGGAAAGATGGAAATATTGACATAAAAATAGCCGGGGTCGTCAGTACTTTAATGACTCAAGACAAAAGCACTGTTGCACCTATGATACTAGCCGATATTTTTCGCGCTCTTACAGCCTGTAAAACCGGGAAAGACTTTTTCGAGGGATGCAATCTACTGCTGCAAATGTGGATGACTGAGCACCTATGCCATCGCCCTCAGTTTTTAAGCTATGGATCTCCAGAAAAAACCTGCATAGAAGAGTTCTACACGAGGATTAAAGGGGTCAGTTTGCCAGAAGGATTTACGGGTTGGACAACATACTTTCGATCCCTTACTTCTAGTAAAATAGAATGGATGCTTGGATGGCTACCTGTTAATGAAATTATATACATGCCAGCGGCAAGGCCGCATATCCTCTTGATGGGCCTCAAAAGCATTCAACCCTATGCCTCATATCGGGTTTTGAGGCAGCTTGGAAGATGTCAGATAGTGCCGAAAAATGGTGATCTTAGTACTCAGGTAGTTGAGATTAGTCATGAAGGACAATTCCCTGAAGCAAAAGTCCGTCAAATTTGGAATGAATGTCAATACTTGAAGGAAGACACTTGCGTAAAGGATTTGGCTAAAGGCGAAGTATCGCCCGAGTACTCTGCTTGGAATAGGCGAGAATTTGATCATGAAAGGCCAGCTAAAAGACCTCATATCCAGAATTTGCTGAATCATCAAGAGAACAGTGGGCTTGGCTAACCAAAGAGAATGAGTATAGGGCAAAAATAAGCGAGTTGGAAAAACAAGTCCAAAATCTTAAATTTGAAAACAGTGTGCAAGTTGCGGCTGATGAGGGTGAGAAAAAGAAATTGGCTAAAGAGAATGAGGCATTACGAGCTCAAATTTTGAAAATGAAGATAGCAGCTAAAACCCCTGTTAGAAATGCCCGAGATGCAAAGCTGATAGACAATTTGCGGCAAAAAGTGAATGACTATAGTTTCGACCTTAACAAAGCAGAAAAAGAACTAGCTGGGGTTCGAAGACAGTTGGCTAAAAATGCAGAGGAACGAGCCCGCATGGTTCAACAGCTAAGAGAAGAGCATGATAATGAGGTCGCCAGATTGAGAAAAAAGGTCATTACCGCAGAAATCAAAATAAGCAAACAAGCAAAGGAGTTCAGTGTTGAAAGGGAACATTGCTATACAGCTTTAGCACAATTAGAAATGGATCTACAACAACTCCAGGAGCAAAATCAACAGACTTTGGAGGCTAGGGCTGAACGGATTGGGCGGTTGCTTCAGGAAAAAGGGATAATTAGAGAAAGAATCCTCGATATTGCTCATTACATCACTCGGAAGTGCCAAATATGCGAGAACATGACCCAAACTACCTTTTTTGCCTCAGTGATGATATTTGTGAAACAGATAATGAGTGACCTGGACAGACTTCAAAGGGAACTTGCATATAGGCCCGCGGCGAGACCGAACGATGTCCCGCGAGCACCAGGAGCTTTAATGCATTCATGAGTCTGTATTGCAATGTGTTACTCACTTGAGTCTGTATTTTCATTTCTAGTCAGTCTGCATTTCATTTCAAAGTAGAATAGTTGTTAAGAAGTTTGTAGTTTGGTCCGTCATTTAGAGTCTGTCGTTGTAATGAATGGTTGGCCATTAATAAATTTGAAAAATTCCAAAAAAAATTGCATTTGTATTTTTGTTTTTATCTGATTCAAGCACAGTTGCGATATATAGGCAATCTTTATAGGACCGACCATAACCATATGAAAATGTAAATACAAGTCAAAAGAATAGTGAAAAACAAAAGAAAAAAAAATGAAAAAGAAAGGAAAAGAAAGAGAGAGGGAAAAGCCGCAACAAAAGAATTGGCAAAGCAAAGAAAAGGCAAGAATAAAAAAAAAGCCATAATTGAGAAAGCCGGGATGACGCATGTGGCCGAGCAAAATTGTTTAAGTGCATCTATGCTCCCAATGTGCGATTATTGATTGATAATGCCCTAACCACTAATGAATGTTATTGTTGTTGAGTTCAGACAGGTGGTTTTAGTTAGCTGGCATTCTGGCAACTCATCAGTACAATACCCGTTCCAAAGATACGTCGAAAATGATTAGCCAAGAGATCGAAGCTACAATTGTTGACCCGGCTAGGGATGAAGAAACAGTGGATGTAAATGCTATGAAGGAGGAAATGTACAAGCTGAAACAACAAATGGCCGAAATGTACCAGGCCTGGGCGAAAGGACAACCCTTACCTACATATCCTGCCAATCCCGTCTATGTTCCTCCACCAGTTCAAACACAGGACCCTCCTACCGTAAATTCTTCCCCTGCCTACCCTACATATCCACCATATTACGCAACCACTTCTCAAACACCACCACCTCCTCCACCACCAAAACAAATCCCACCACCACCACCACCAGTTGCTCATGTGTACGTGGCTCCTCCACCCGCCATGTTACATAAATCTTCAAGTGAACCTCTGTTCCACACCCAAGAAAATCATTACTATCCACCAGAACCCACTTTTAGACCTCATGAGCAATACCCTTACACTCCTCTCATTGATATATCCGAGGAAGAGAAACTACCCAAGAACCCCGAACAGGAGGAAATGATTCGTAAAGTAAAAAGTCTGGAACAGTCGTTCCGAAACATGCAAGGTCTCGGAGGGCAAGTAAGTGTGGCTTATAAAGACCTGTGCCTGTTTCCAGAAGTCCAACTACCTGTGGGTTTTAAATTGCCAAAGTTTAATCTTTATGATGGGCATGGAGACCCCGTGGCCCATTTGAGGGGGTTTTGTAGCAAAATGAGGGGTGCTGGAGGAAAAGATGAATTGCTAATGGCATATTTCAGCCAGAGCCTCAGTGGGTCAGCCTTGGAGTGGTACACTAGGCAGGATCACACCCGTTGGTATACCTGGGATGATTTAGCCCAGGCCTTTGCAAATCATTTTCAGTATAATCTGGAGATTGTTCCCGATCGTCTTTCTTTGACCAAGATTGAAAAGAAACCTGGGGAGAGTTTTAGAGAATATGGATTTCGATGGAGAGAGCAGGCCGCGAGGGTCGATCCACCTATGAAAGAGGGTGAGATGGTGGATTATTTTTTGCAGGCTTTAGAGCCTACCTATTACGGGCATCTAGTGTCAGCAGTGGGGAAAACTTTCAATGAAGTTGTCAAGATGGGAAGCATGGTAGAAGAGAGTTTGAAGTCAAATAAGATTATGAGTTACTCCGCAATAAAGGCGACCACTCAAGCCATCCAGACTGGCACTGGAGGGGTTTTGGGAAAGAAAAAGAAAGAAGAAGTTGCTGTGGTGGAATCTAGAACATGGTCCAAGGGCCATTCACCCTATTATCACGAACCCCATCCATATCATCAACCGTACCCACATACACCATATAGCCCACCACAACCTTACTATACACCCATCGTTCCTCATTTATCAGTTCACCATGCCCAAACTTACCCTCAACCTCAGGCATCCTGGCATGCACCCACTCCCCATAACACCTATCACACCCAAAATGCATACCCACCTCCCAGAACATATAGAAACCCCGGTGGAACTGGTTTCCGCCCAAACCTTGCTGCCAAGAATGACAGGTTGCAAAAGAAAAAGACTTTCACTCTGTTAGGAGAATCTTACACTAGCTTGTTCCACAGGTTGAGGCAGCTTGGAATACTAAACCCCATTGAACCGAAAATACCAAACCCTCCACAGAGGAACTTGGACCATTCAGTCAATTGTGAATACTGCTCAGGAGCTCCGGGGCATGATATGGAGAAATGTTGGCATCTGAAGACTTCTATTCAAGAACTTATTAATACGAGGAGAATTGAAGTACAAGCTCCAGAAACTCCCAATATTACGCAGAATCCATTACCAACTCATCATGAGGCTCACATGATCGAGTGGTACAGAGGGGAGAGTACAAGAAGCCATCTCAAACGGTGATGATGATCAAAGCAAGTGAAAGTAAAGCATATGAAAAATCAATTGGTGGGAAAGCATTGGTTGCAGCGGAACGGGTAGTCAATGAGCTAGTGTTGATAGTGAAGCCAGAACTGTGAAAGTGACAATACCAGGAGCAATTGTTAAACCTGTGTTGGTTGTAAAGGGTGCTTAAATAGAACCGGTCATTATTAAACCAGTAAATCAGCTACCTATGGTAAATGCAAAGGTTGCTCCATGGAATTATGATAGAGTGACTGTTATGTACTGAGGGAAAGAAGTCAAAGAGGAATTATGCGAAACGCATGGGTTGACTAGATCAGGGAGGTGTTTTGCCCCTGAGGAATTAGGAAAAGTTAAAAAAGTTAGGGACAATCCGGCACCGGTGAAAAGAGCTGTTACTGAGGAGGAAGCTGAAGAGTTTTTGAGAAAGATGAAGGCACAGGACTATTCAATCGTGAAATAATTAAGGAAAACGTCGGTGCAGATCTCACTATTGTCTTTACTGATCCATTCGTATGAACATCGCCAAGCGTTAATGTAGATTTTAAATGAAGCACATGTGCCAGAGAAGATTACTGTGAATCATCTTGAGAAGATTGCAAACAAAAATTTTGAGGTTAATAGGGTAACATTCTCCGATGATGAATTGCCAATGGAAGGAACTGAACACAATAGAGCCCTGTACCTCACAGTAAAATGTGAAGATTCTGTGGTGACTCGGGTGTTAATTGATAATGGATATAGTGCCAACATTTGCCCTCTATCCACTCTAGAGAAGTGGAATGTTAACAATGAAAGAATTCATAAAAACAGTATCTGTGTACAGGGATTCGATGGTGGAGGGAAGAATACAGTGGGGGATATTGTGCTGGAACTTATAATAGGGCATGTGGAATTCACGATGGAGTTCCAAGTTCTTAATGTTGTTGTGTCCTATAATCTTTTACTGGGTCGACCATGGATCCATTTTGCGAAAGTTGTACCATCTACGCTGCATCAGATGGTTAAATTTGAATGGGATCGACAGGAGATCATGGTCCATGGGGAGGACAATTAATGCAATGCCATTACACCCTTTGAGGAAATTGAAGAGGATAGGGCCCGTGGGTGTACCAAGTTGTGGATACAGTATCGGTTGCTAAAATCCCAGAAGGGGAGAATGTTCCTGTGCCTAAGGTAGCTACCGCATCTGTTATGGTGGCGACAGAGATGTTAAGGAGTGGATTTCTACCCGAAAAGGGTTTGGGAGCTTCATTATAGGGCATTATACAACCAGTGTATCTTCCTGGTAATATTGATACGTTCGGGTTAGGCTTTAAACCTACTGTTGCTGACATAAGGAGAGACAGAAAGTTGAAGAAGAAAGTGTGGACCCTCCCTAAACCTATCCCTCGCCTTTCCCGTTCTTTCGTCCAGTCTGGTACTAAAATGTGCCCTGCAACAGTGATGCCCAGCTCTGTGATGATAAAACCTCACAAGGAATTGATTGAAAGGTTTGAAAGGTTGTTCGATGAAGTGAATATGGTGGAAGCAGACGAGGGTTCGAGCAGAATTGATGTCCAGTTCGTGGGATCTCAGGCCAATCTTAACTGGGAAGCTACTCCTCTTCCAACTCGGAAGGAGTCGCGGTAGTTAGTTTTTGATTTTCTTTTTGAGTATTAAATCTGGATTATTTTCAAGGTTGTAATTCGAATTTCTATGTTCCGTCCATTTGGATGAGTCAAACCTTGTTTATCTTACAATTTTCAATGAAATGCAATTTCTTTCTCTCTTCATTCCTGATAGCCTTTATTTTGTCTTTCTTTTCTTTTTCTTGTACAGTCCATTTTATGCTGATTTCAATGATGTGTCATGCATGAGGAGTTCCCGGCCTAGTCTTGACAATCAATGTGAAATAGTACTACAAGAAATTGAATGTGATGATGAGGTGGAGTATGATGACGAGGAGGCTTTGGAAGAAATTAGTAAAGAATTGAGTCAATATAAGGAAAAACCCAAACCTAACTTGAATGACACGGAGGCAATCAATCTGGGGGATCAGGAAAATGTTCGGGAAACAAAAATAAGTGTCCATTTGGAAGCCTCGCTCAGGGAAGAGTTGATCAAGTTGTTGTTTGAATACAAAGATATCTTTGCATGGTCATACGATGATATGCCGGGTCTGAGTACTGATCTGGTGGTCCACAAATTGCCCACTTATTCGGAATGCCCGCCTGTCAAGCAGAAGTTGAGAAAATTTAAGACAGATATCAATGTGAAAATTAAAGAAGAATCAATAAGCAGTTTGAGGCGAAGGTTATACGAGTTACCCGATATCCCACCTGGTTAGCCAATGTCGTGCCTATGCCAAAGAAAGATGGAAAGACCAGAGTGTGTGTTGATTATCGTGATCTCAACAAGGCGAGTCCAAAAGATAATTTCCCACTGCCAAACATCCATATATTAATTGACAATTATGCCAAACATGATATTGGTTCTTTCGTGGATTGTTATGCGGGCTATCACCAGATTTTAATGGATGAGGAAGACGCAGAAAAGACGGCATTCATTATGCCTTGGGGAACCTACTGTTATAGGGTTATGCCGTTTGGGCTAAAGAATGCAGGGGCAGCATACATGAGGGCGATGACCACCATGTTCCATGATATGATACATCGAGAAATTGAAATTCATGTGGACGATGTCGTTATAAAGTCAAGAAAGCAGTGTGATCATATTAAACACCTGAGGAAGTTTTTCCAGAGGCTTTGCAGGTACAATCTCAAACTCAATCCGGCAAAGTGTGCATTTGGAGTCCCATCCGGAAAGTTGTTGGGGTTTGTGGTAAGCCGACGTGGTATTGAATTATACCCATCCAAAATCAAAGACAGTCAGGAATTTCCTCCACCAAAGAGCAAGAAAGAAGTGATGAGTTTGCTCGGCAGGTTGAATTATATTAGCAGGCTCATTGCTCAGCTTACAGTGACTTGCGAGCCTATCTTTAAGCTGCTGAAAAAAGATGTTGCAGTCAAGTGGACAGATGAATGTCAGGCAGCATTTGACAAAATCAAGGAGTATTTGGCCAGTCCACCTATGTTGGTTCCGCCAGAGCCAGGAAGACCTTTGATCCTTTATTTGATAGTGTTGGATAATTCTTTTAGTTGTGTACTGGGGCAGCATGATGTTACGGGAAAGAAAGAGCAGGCGATTTATTACCTCAGCAAAAATTTCACATCTTATGAGGTAAAATACACCCAGCTGGAAAGGACATGCTGTGCTTTGACCTGGGTAGCGCAGAAGTTGAAACATTATTTGTCAGCATATACCACTTATCTCATCTCACGGTTGGATCCGTTGAAGTACATTTTTCAGAAGCCATGCCCACAGGGAGGCTTGCTAAATGGCAAATCTTGCTCACAGAATTCGATATTGTCTATATGACCCGTACTGCGATGAAGGCACAAGCAGTGGCTGATCACCTAGCGGAGAATCCAGTTGATGATGAATATGATACACTGAAAACATATTTTCCTGAAAAGGAAGCAATGCATATTGAGGAATCAAAACAAGATGAAAAACCTGGTTGGAAGTTGTTATTTGATGGTGCTGCCAATAACAAAGGTGTTGGAATAGGAGCGGTACTTATTTCAGAAACAGGGCAACATTACCCTGTTACAGCTCAGCTTCGCTTTTACTGCACCAATAACATGGCTAAATATGAGGCGTGTATTTTGGGATTGAGGATGGCTATAGATATGGGTGTACAAGATATCTTGGTCATGGGTGACTCGGATCTTTTCGTACACCAAATTCAAGGAGAATGAGAGACATGAGACTTAAAGCTCATACCTTACCAGCAATGTTTACATGAACTATGCCAACGGTTTCAGTCAATAGATTTCAAGCACATTCCAAGGATTCATAATGAAATTGCCAACGCTTTGGCCACTTTGGCGTCGATGTTGCATCATCCAGATAAGGTTTATGTGGACCCATTGCAAATTCAGGTACGAGATCAGCATGCCTATTGTAACATGGTGGAGGAAGAGCTTGATGGAGAGCCATGGTTTCATGATATCAAAGAATACCTCAGAATGGGAGTATATCCGGTACAGGCCACAGGGGACTAAAAGAGAGCCACTAGACGCTTAGCAAGCGAATTTTTCTTTAGCGGAGGAATGTTGTACAAAAGAACTCCAGATCTTGGTTTATTAAGGTGCATGGATTCTAAAGAGGCTACAACTATCATGACCAAGGTACATGCAGGAGTTTGTGGACCTCATATGAGTGGGTGTGTACTGGCCAAAAAGATTCTTCGAGCAGGATATTATTGGCTTACTATGGAACGAGACTGTATCAGTTTCGTACGCAAGTGTCATCAGTGTCAAGTACATGGAGATTTGATTCATTCTCCTCCATCTGAGTTGCACGCAATGTAGGCACCATGGCCCTTCGTTGCTTGGGGAATGAACGTTATTGGGCCAATTGAGCCAGCAGCATCTAATGGGCACAGGTTTATTCTGGTAGCCATTGATTATTTTACTAAGTGGGTTGAGGCGAAAACTTTCAAATCAGTGACCAAGAAGGCAGTGGTCGATTTTGTGCATTCAAATATCATTTGCCGGTTTGGAATTCCGAAGGTGATTATCACAGATAATGGTGCAAATCTCAATAGTCATCTAATGGCAGAGACATGTCAAAAGTTTAAAATCACACACCGCAATTCCACACCATATCGTCTTAAGGCGAATGGAGCAGTCGAGGCAGCTAATAAAAACATCAAGAAAATACTTCAAAAAATTATGGAAGGTTCCAGGCAGTGGCACAAAAAATTACCCTTTGCTTTACTAGGATATCGCACTACTGTTCATACTTCGGTAGGGGTGACTCCTTATTCATTGGTGTACGGTACGGAGGCAGTGATACCTGCAGAGGTTGAAATACCCTCCCTTCGGATTATTGCGTAGGCAAAAATTGATGATGATGAATGGGTCAAAGCTCATTTAGAACAATTGAGCTTGATTGATGAAAAGAGATTGGCAGTGGTATGTCATGGGCAATTATACCAACAGAGAATGGCCAGAGCTTATAACAAGAAAGTGCGTCCACGGAAATTTGAAGTAGGGCAATTGTTATTGAGGCGTATTTTACCTCATTGGGCTGAAGCAAAAGGAAAGTTCGCTCCCAAACATTTTATCCTTTGCTATCCCTTTGAGCCTTATTATGTTTTCTTTCGTATCCCTCTTTCGGAATCAACAACAAAATTCGAGGATCAAACAAGAAAAGAAAAGAAGAAGTAGAAATGAGAAAAGAAAAGAAAGAAAAAGGAAAAAGAAAGAAAAAGAAAATAAAAGAAGAAAAGAAAGAAACGAAAAGAAAGAAAAAAGGAAAAAGAAAGAAAAAGAAAAGAAAAGAAGAAAAGAAAGAAAAGAAAAGAAAGAAAAGAAAAGAAAAGAAGAAGAATGGAAGGAAGGAAACATCGCAACAATGAAGCGATTTTATGACATGAACTACGTTTGACTTGATCCCGAAGGGGTACGTAGGCAGCCTCACTGAGGTTCAGTCATAACAAAGGAAAAGTCCAAGAATCCCCAAGAATGAAACTGGGGAAGAAGTTATGGTTATTGCGAGAAATATGATTTTGAACCCACATTTGAATTATTTTGAGCCTTTATACCCTTCTTTCTAAATCCATCCAAAAGCCACATTGCGGTCCAAAGAAAGACCTTCTGATCAATTTTAAGAAATGTCAATACAAGTAGGTAAAGTGACTCATGTTGTGGATAACACTTTGGTACCAGAAGAAAGGAAAATTGAAAATGAGAGAGTCTTATTGGTGAAAACCCTCACGAGCACCGTAAGGCGAAGTAAGTTTGAGAGATATTAAAAATGAGAGAGTCTTATTGGTGAAAACCCTCACGGGCACCATAAGGCGAAAGTAAGTGTTTCAGATGGGTAAATAAAAGAAGTATGTGGTTGAAAGATGTTTGAAGCATGGCAAGAGAAGCAAGGTTTGGGTTTTGTTAAAAGTTAGGTATGGAACAACAAATGCGGCAATTGACAGTTGATTGGTTGGACAGACTAGGTTGGTTAATCCAAAATGCATGGCACGATCAATGGAATCAGCTTTTCCACTCAGATAAGTCTTATCCTTTTTCTCTTTATTACAATTCGTTCGTTTTCAGAGTCTTTCTATCCTCAAAATCTTCGAGGTCATTGCATTTCATTTGTCTTGAAGTCTGTCTATAAGAAGTTTCAGTGTTATTGTAATTCAAAACAAAAGAAGGATGTCAAAGCTAACTATCAGCTTCCTAGTTGTATGGTTTAACGAGATCAGGACATGTCAAAAGAAAGGTAAAACACGAAGGACCAATGCAAATCCCATCAGAAGAGTAAGCAGATAATTGGAGGGAGAAATAAAGTTTCACAATAAGGGAACAAGAAATACAAAACAGCAATACGAGGGAAAACATTTGGGTCATCAGGATCAGAGGATTTGAAAGTTAGCCGGGAAGTCATGGCAAGTCAAAGCAAGTCCAAACAAGCAAATCGGAGCAAAGTCGGAAGCGGGAGAATGGCCAATAAGAATGCCAGCAGCTAACCACCATTTTTATATTAACAAATCTTTATTTGATTAAAACAGGGGCAGAAAGAATTTTTCTTTATAAGCAGGAGCCCACCTGGATAACAAGGGAATACGTTCCAAAGTTAACAAGCAGGCGCCCATTTGAAGAACAAGGGAATATATTCCAAACGCAGCAGTCAGGCACCCACCTGAAGAACAAGGGAAGTATAATGCAACTCTTATCTTTCAAGTTAACATTCAGTAACACAACGCGCCCAGTTATCAAACTGGGGCAGAAAAATTTTCCTCGTTTTGTATGTTTGATGCAAGCAGGAGCCCACCTGGAGAACAATGGAATACATTTTCGAACAATGCAAGCAGGAGCCCACCTGGAGAACAAGGGAATACATTCTCAAGCATTGCAATGCAGGAGCCCACCTGGAGAACAAGGGAATACATTTTCGAACAATGCAAGCAGGAGCCCACCTGGAGAACAAGGGAATATATTTTCGAACAATGCAAGCAGGAGCCCACCTGAAGAACAAAGGGAATATATTTTTCAAATTTCGCAAGCAGGAGCCCACCTGAAGAATAAAGGGAATATCTTTTCAAACAAAGCAAGCAGGAGCCCACCTGAAGAATAAAGGGAATATCTTTTCAAACACAGCAAGCAGGAGCCCGCCTGAAGAACAAAGGGAATATCTTTTCTAATACAACAAGCAGGCACCCACCTGGAAAACAAGGGAAGTACAATACAAATTCTAGTTTTTAATTTTAATATCTGATAACACGATATGCCCGGTCACCATACTGTGGCAGAAAATTTTCTTCGATTGTCTATTTTGTCATAAGCAGGAGCCCACCTGGAGAATAAGGGAATACTTTATCAAAGCAATCGCAAGCAGGAGCTCACCTGGAGAACAAGGGAATACATTCTCAAGCATCGCAATGCAGGAGCCCACCTGGAGAACAAGGGAATACCTTTTCAAGCAGTCGCAAGCAGGAGTCCACCTGAAGAATGGACACATATTTCAAAACATTGCCAAGGCAACAGCCAGAATTCCATTGGAAGAATACAAGATGCAAGTTCAAGGCAACACAAGAGCAAGTTTAAAGGTATAAGTAGGATTTCTTGTAACTCATAGAGCATAGTTTAGGCTAGCTTCGTTTTAACTTTACATGGTGTAATAAGGGGGTCAGCAAGTAGCAATAGTAGTGAAATCACAGCTTCTGGTAGTCCCAGCTACCAAACACTCCTGAACTACACTGACCTGATTCTTGTTTAGCCCGGGATATGTAGGGAACCTCTGAAGCAGGGTGCGGTCAATTATTTCAAAAATACTTCACACGGAATATGAAAATAGGCAAAAATCTCTCAGTTTCGTTCACTTATCTTTGCACGAAAACTCTTCGTGTTTTCGGGCAAAGAGGGGCAGCTGTGAGCACGTGATTTTTGCCCTAAGCAAATTATTCCTAAAATCCAAACAAAATGATTTTTCTTTATGTTTTCAATTTTTGTTGATATTTGTTGCATTTTTGGGTTAATTAGCTGCATAATAATTCATATTAAAAATACAAAAAATATGCATTTGCATTTAGGATTTTAATTTCATTTTTAGTATTAATTAGGTATTGATTTGCTTTATAACAAAATTTAAAGAAATTCATAAAAAATAGTTCCTATACGAATTGAATTGATAATTGATTTTAAATAATTTTAGAAGTTAATTAGTTTAATTAGGTGTTGTTTTTATTTTTACAAAATCAGAAAAAATACAAAGTAAAAATATAAAATAAAAAGGGAAATAAATACAAAAGCAAAAGAAATAACAAGAAAATTAAAGAAGAAAAGACAATTAATTTGGGCCTAAAATAAATCTAGCCCAAATCTACCATACCCAATTAAATTCGTCCGTCCCCAGGCCCAAATTAAACAACTGGTCCACCCCAATCCTAGACTAAACGACCCCGTTCTGGGAAAATTTAATCCCAGCCCTTGATAATCCTTGATCCAACGGTCATAGGGCCTGATCGCATTAAAAATAAAACGGCACCGTTTGAATGCCAGGCTAATCTGAGCCGTTCAAATGCGTTAATCCAATGGTTGTGGCTAGTGTTAACCTTTTAATATAGCAATACAAAAAATTAGAAACCCTAAAACATTTTAACCCCTTCCCTTTCCTCCTTCCCTAAGCCGCCTCTATTTCCATGTCAACCCGCCGGAACCCTACCGGCAGGAAACGTCACCACCACCAACCGCCCTCAAATTCACACCGTCTGACCACCTTGAACCCTTCTTTCCACCCTTCTACTCCATTCCCTTCAAATCTTTCCCCATCTGTTCGAATAATCAAAGTTGTCTCGCCGGAACCCTTACTCCGGCGAACAACACCTCACCCAATCCAACCCAAAATAACACCAAAATCACCGCCTGGCCTTCCTCTACATGATTCTTAAAATATTGAACAACAAATACAACTGGAACGGCTCGAATTTGAGTCTGAAATTTTCTGTTGAGTCAAAGCTTACAAAAAATGTCACAAGACTCCCCTCCTTTGTTCTTGAAGATTTTTATGCCTAAAAAAAACTGTCCAGTGGCTAAAAAGCTAAGTCTTTTCCCTTTTCTGTTTCTGTTTCTTTTATTTTTGCATGTGATTATTTTTTATGTTTTTAATTGTTTGCTGATTGTTATTAGTCTAACTAGGGTTTATCTTTTAATTTCTGTTTTAAATATATAGTATTTTAGGTTTAAAATTGGACATTATTAGGTTTTTAATAATTAGTAATAGATTTTGATTAATTTCGGTTAAGAAAATAAATTTGATATCAAATAGAAGTTAATTAGATTTTGTTGGCAGAAATTTCTTTAATTGTTTTTTATTGTTAATATTTGATTGATAAGGATTGGTTATAGCTGTTAAAATTTTGATTAGTAGTTAGTTAATATTAGAATTAAAATTAGATTTTTTAAATTCTGATTAATTTTTATAATTAGGTTTTTATAATTTCGGCAGTTAAATTCAGGGGTAAAGGGTTGAATGGCAATAGGTTTACCTAGTAAAATCAATTAATTTTCAAGGGTAGTTTAGGTACATAAAAAGGGTTAGTAGTAATTAACAAATGGAAGGGGGTATTTTGGGTATAGAGAAAGGGTAATTGGGTAGATTTTGAATGGAAGTAAGGGAAAATAGGGAATTACACTAGATTAGAAGGTTCTAGATTGGGGTAGTAGTATAATTTTTAATAAATAAGTATAGCCAACTGAATTACAAGTTAAAAAATAAGGGTAGAACTTAAATAAAAGAGGGACTAATAAGTAAATTCTGAAGTTTGAATTTCCCTCCAACTCTAACTCTATAAATAGGCATTGAAATGCCTTATTTTAAAAAGTTGGAAAAATCTGAAAAATTCCTTCAAGTAATCTGCCATTCTCAGATCCAAAATTCGAAAATTCATAGATTAAAAATTCAAAAAAAAAATTAGAATTTAGTAGAAAAATCCAAAAAGGTTACTATTTCCTGGATTATTTAGCTTACATTTGAAAGTTGTTCATTGATTTCCTCTGAGTTCAGTAATTGAGAATTAGTGAAGTTGCAAGTTGACTAAGTGATTCGTTTTTGCTGGTTTAATTTCGTGCTGTTGGTTTAAATCCTGGGTTTTTTGAAGCTGTTATTGGATTTTCTATCATGTTCCTGTTTGTTGTTGTTGTATAACCATCGCTGATCCTTCTTCTAATCCCTCTTTGACTTCAAATCCAGGTACTCATTCTGACTTGTTGTATTGATGATGGCTTGAAGTGAATAAACAAAATCTGGAAGGTTGTTCAGCCTTGGATTTAAGTCATTTTGTATTGATAGTATCTAGTTTTGACATAACTAGCTTTGAACTAAGTAGATGAATTATCGCAAGTAGTTATGAGATCCATGACATAGCTGATTTTAAATTGATAAGGATTGTTAGTATTTCTTTTTTACTAAAGTTTTGTTGATGTAGTTGTGATGTTAATTAGAATTATAAACTAGACTCGTATAACTAATTATGTGTGAGGTTTCAAGTTAATAGGTATAATCCTTAGAGTCAATTCGAACAGGTTATGCAATTTGAATATATCACATGTCTTATTTTGTTCATGTTCAATTGAGGATTGCCTTAATGATAATTGATAATATTCATATGTTTTTCCTGTTATACAAATGGTAGTTATATGTATTATTCAGATTGTTCCTTAAAGTGGATATTTTGTTAAATGATGTATGACGCTGAGCCATTGAATTAGACCCCCTAAAATGAGGTGAATTATAGTTACCTCAATATGATTGTTTAATTGAATTGTAGAATCGATCTGGAGGTTCACATGAGCTTAAGTGCCATCCATGCTAATTAGATTTAAGATAAATGGCTTGTTGAAAGGGTAATGACATGGCAATAGGATTTTAATTCATAGCAGGTCTAGTAGCATTCAACTTTGTTATTAATAACATTTTCTCATTAATCATGTTAATATATTTATTCGCGTTGGAATAATAGAGTTGAATGCGATGATGCGCAAACTTGCATTAGTTCATTAAAATTAGTAATTCATGAAAGATAGTTTGACTTAAGAATTTGGAACTCGTGTCCGTCAGTTAAAAATGAGAATCCGAATGATTATTGTGGTGCATTGTGACTGCCATGTAAGTTCGATCCTAGGCTGGAGCATTTCAGCTTCCTAAGAGAATTTTGCTTTTGACGGTACTGTTGGGCTGCATTAAGGCCCATGAGTTAGACTTGTGCTTTATATGATGTTAAGGTATCAATCATTTTAGTATAATCCAATTCTTAATTAGTTGGACTTTTAGAGATGCATAATAAGTAGAAAATATAGTTCATTTTAGTTTGTTTTTTTTTTAAAAAATAAAAGAGACGAGCTTCGCACAAATAAATACAAAGGCGGGGCCCTCATTAATTACTTACTAAAAATACTTAGAAATTGGGAGGAATGTTTAACGAATTTCACGGTCTTCCCCAAAGATAATAAACACGTAGTCGCTTTAGGTGCGTATGTTAATATTATTACCTTCATAAATATGGGTGCACATTTGTGTGACCCAAATCTAAATCTCAACGAAGTCGAAATGTGTCAAAAGTCACGAGCGTACTGGTATGGCGTGGTTCGAGATGCATTTTCACGACGTTGCAATTCTTCTAAAATACATATATAAAAAGCGGATTACTAATATAAGGCACATAGGGTAGAACATGTATTGAAATCAGATAAAATCAAATACAACAGTTGAGTGATCGTGCTAGAACCACGGAATCTGGGAATGCCTAACACCTTCTCCCGGGTTAACAGAATTCCTTATTCGGATTTCTGGTTCGCGGACTGTTAACAGAGTCAATATTTTCCTCGGTTCAGGATTCAATCGGTGACTTGGGACACCATTAATTTCCCAAGTGGCAACTTTGAAATAAAAATAATAAATCCCGTTCCGATTGTCCTTTAAATGGAAAAACTCCTTTAATTATACCCTTCAAGGGGTGTAGTAAGTGTAAAAAGGAGGTGTGACATGAGCGGGTGTCTTCCTCAAATGCTTCATGATGGAATAATCTTGTACTTTCATTTTTCTCAGAAACTCCGCCTCTTCTTCAGTCACTGATTTTTTTACTAGGGCTGGATTATCTCTGGATGTTTTAGCTTTCCTTAACTCTTCCGGGGCAAAGCATCTCCCCGAACAGTTTAATCCCTGGGTCTCATTGACTTCTTCTTTCACTTCCTTTCTCTTATAGGTCATTACCACCCGTTCATAGTTCCATGGGATAGCCTTGGTGTTGATTATAGGCAACTGGGTTGCAGGCTTGATGATGACAGGATCCGTACGGGCACCCTCTACAATTATGATAGGCTTGTTTGCCTCTCCTAGCAAAACCACTTTTGACTATTCTTGCTTTGATACAACATCACTTGTGGATCTTTTCTCAACTATCGCAGACGACTGTTTGTGCTTCTCAACTTGTTCCATGATCCTTCAACTGTCAATTTTTTAAATAGCACGACCTCACTAGACAAATTCATCATGACGGTATGTGAAGGTTTCTTGGGCTCCCAACCCTTATGTACTATCTCGATCATGTTTGTTTCCTGATGGGTTGGCAATGGGTTTGGGTTAATATTAGGTGCCTCTGGAGGTTGGACTTCAATCCGATTTGTCTCAATGAGCTCCTGGATAGCATTTTTCAAGTACCAGCGCTTCTACATATCATGCCCTGGAGTACCGGAACAATATTCACAGCTTACGGAGCAATCAAGATTCTTTGGAGGAGGGTTTGGCAATTTCGACTTGATTGGCCTTAGCATATCCAACTACCTCAGTCTATGGAATAGATTGGTATAAGACTTCCCCAGTGGGGTGAATGTTTTCTTCCGCTAGAACCTCTTATTTTTGAGTGCTAGATTGGGCAGAAATCTGGGCCGGCATGGTTTTGGTAGGATCGTGGGGGTAGGTAAGCATTTTGTAGAGCTGGATAGGTGTTTTGTGGGGCTGTTGCTCGCCATTGTGTGTAAGGAGGAGGTTAGTTATATGACTGGGCGTGGTGGACAGAAATCTGAGGGTCTGGTGGTGGGTAGTAATGTTGGGGTGGATTATATGGGGTTTGGGTGTAGGCTTGGTGATGAGGTTGAGGCTGGGTATGATGGTGTGACAGGTCCCTCGGTCCAAACCATGATCCTGAATTGACTGTTGCCACATCTTCTTTCTTCTTCTTTCCAATCACTCCCCCGGTACCATTTTGATTGGCTTCGGTAGTTGCTTTGATAGTCAAGTAGCTCATAATTTTGCTTGATTTAAGCCCTTCTTTCACCATGCCACCCATCTTCACTACCTCATTGAAGGACTTGCTTATGGTCGGCATCAGATGGCCAAAGTAAGTGGGCTCTAGAGCCTGCAGAAAGTATTCCACCATTTATCTTTCCTCCACCGGGGGGTTAACTCTCGCAGTTTGTTCTCTCCAGCGAAAACCATATTCTCTAAAACTTTCACTAGGCTTCTTCTCAATCTTAGTCAAAGACAAATGATCTGGAACAATATCAATGTTGCACTAGAAATGACGGGCGAATGCTTGGGCCAAATCATCCCAGGTATACAATCTGCTATGATCTAGACAAGTGTACCACTCTAATGTTGAGCCACTCAGACTTTGGCAAAAGTATGCCATCAATAGCTCATCTTTCCCACCGGCTCCTCTCATCTTGCTGCAAAATCCCCTCAAGTGGGCCACCAAGTCTCTGTGCCCATCATATAGATCAAATTTAGGCATCTTGAATCCCACAGGTAGTTGAACATCGGTAAATAGACACAAATCCTTGTAGGCTACTCTAACCTTGCCTCATAACCCATTCATGTTTCTGAATGACTGTTCTAGTCTTCTAACCTTCCTGAACATCTCCTTGTGCTCAGGGGTTTTAGGTGGTTTCTCAGTCTCAACGAGGAGGTCGAAACGAGAAGTATAGGAGTAATGATCTGGGGCCTTGAAAGTAGGCTCTAGGGGGTATTATTGGTTATCCTTGGTCTAGAATAAGGGCTCATTGGAGGATCGATAGAGTGTAGCGGGTGAGGGTGCCATGAATACAGGGGTGGCTGGTGGAGGAAGGTGTGGGACTGGTTTAGGTGGTGGTACTTATGGTGTTTGGGAAGTGGTGACTTGGTATTTGTGGTAAATGGGAAAGCCTGGAGATGAATCAACAGTGGGAGGTTCTTGGGATAGAGCCAGTAGTGGGACAAAAGCAGGGTTGGTGGGGTAGGATGGTGGTGGATGCCCTTTTACCCATGTCTGGTACATCTCTGCCATCTGGTGTTTCAACTTATACAATTCCTCTTTCAGGTTAACATCAGACTCTTCCCCCTCACTTGACGGATCAATAACACTTGCATCCAGTTCTTGGTTAGTCATGATCAACTTGCCTTTGGACCTGGTGTTATACGGGTGAGCTGCCAGAATGCCAAACAAACTAACCACCTGTCTGGAATTGATGACAACAACAAACTTGTTAGTGATTAAGGCTTAACAGATAGACAACCGCATGCATTTGATAGGTTGTTTGCGTCATCCCGGCTTTTCCTAATTTTCATTTTGCAACTTCTCTTTTTTTTTTAATTCCTGCTTTTCTTTGTTTGATTCTTGCTTATTCTCTCATCTTCCTCTCTTATTTCGCCATTATTTCTTTCCTGATTTTTCTTGTGTTCTCTCTTTTTTTTCTTTCTTTTTTTTTTCATGGTTATGATCAAATCCTATAGGGATTGCCTACGTATCATGACGTCGCATTAATCAGACCCAGCGTAGTTCTAGGGGGTAAGTGCAAAATAAAAGAAAGATACACCTTTTGAGTTTTCAATTTTCAAAAAATAAAAGCAAACACCCTGGTTATGACGACTTCACCTATAGATAAAACTGACAGACTCGATGAGTGAACCAACAAACTTCAAAAAAACTAAAAATATTGACTTAAAATGAACTAACAAACGGACAATACATACTCAAAAACAAACTAACAAACAAACTCGAATAAACAAAGTCAAGAATACACGAGTGTTTCCACTGCTTCTCCAGTTGGCCTTGTAGTGGGCCTTTGCGCCATGTCTTCTTGGAGGCAGAACAAATCATCTACGATCTACCAGGCAAAAATATAAATTAGGCAAAGAACATGGATTGGGTCATGTCCTCACACTCATCGCACCTCATCATAATGTAGTCCGCAAATCTCCTAACCCTTCCTCTGATGATACCCTTTTCTTTGTAGCAACCATCCAATCTGCTGGGATCTGGCATACAAAACTT
The DNA here is from genome assembly GCA_026770625.1 of Nicotiana glauca. Lineage (NCBI taxonomy): Eukaryota > Viridiplantae > Streptophyta > Magnoliopsida > Solanales > Solanaceae > Nicotiana > Nicotiana glauca. Next base: position 21,813 of record MU687931.1, on the reverse strand, counting down.
GTTCAGCTGTGTGATTTTGCTCTTGAAGCTGCTGTAGGTCTTTCTCTAACTGTGACATTAGGGCGTAGCAGTTCACCCTTTCTGCTTTGAAGTCACTTTCCTATTTGGCCAGCTCATTGACCTTTCTTTTTATACTCATCATTCCCTTGTCATACTTCTCCTTCAATTGCTGAACGAGACTGGCCCGTCCCTCTGCACTCTTAGCTAACTTGGCTCAGGCATTTGCTAGCTCTGCTTTATTCTTTTGCAAATCATCCTCAGAATCACGCACTTTTTGTGTAAGGTTGTAGATGAGCTTTTCGTCTTTTCTGCTCTTACCCCGATTCTTAACTGCTATTCTCATTTTTCGAACTTGGGCTCGGAGAGCTTCATTCTCTTGGGCAAACTTCCTTCTTTTACCTTCGGCTGCTTGTGCTTTTATATCATTGTTGAATTCCATATTTCTCAGCTTCTCTTTCAAGGCATGAATCTCGGCTTGGTATTCCTTTTTTTTTTCTTCCCAGGCCACCCTTTCTTGGATTTTGTCATCAAAAGCTTAAACGTGGGGTCTTTTGGCAGTCTCTTAGGCTCGAGCTCGGGCTCAGGTTCTAGTTCGTTATTTACGCAAGACCTTTTCTCAAACCATGCTTCATAATTCGGATCCACTTCCCTTTTTGTAACATCTGGTACCTGGGTGCCATTTTTTAGATATCGGCAGCTATTCCAATCCTGATGATCTAAAGCCTTGGGCAATACAGCTTTTGGATGTAGCTCTATGACATGGGTGGTTAGATTTTCATCTTCAGGCACCACCTAATATCTCTCTAGTTGCCTTAAGACCCTCTGCAACGCATATGGATGGATACTCCTTACACCCATCAACCTCAGTTAACCCTTGGTAGCTGTCATGTATATGGCTTCTATCATTGGGAGCCATCCTATAGTCCACTCAACCTGACTTGCTTTGAGAGCTTTCAAGTGGGAGGCCCATGCTTCAAACCCTTCTGACACATTATAATCCTTTACCCTTTCCTCGTAACTAGTAATGATGTTATCTGATCTCGAACCATAACTCGTGAACGTGGGGTGATGGCGAAGATGCTCGATCAACCACATTTGTAGAAGGATATTTCAACCTTCAAAGAATTGAGCCCGACTTTGCATAATGTCAATGCTCAATAAATTTTTGCCAGCACTAACGGGATAAGTGTATGATCTTCCTTGGTAGTGAGTATTTTTGTAATTCTAACCATACGAGGGTATACAGTCCCTTCCTTGTTTGGAAAAACCATAATTCCTAAAAATGCCACAATAAAAGCGAACCGACGATGAATTTGCCAAAGGCCCTTATCTCGTTTGTTGCTCAAACCCTTTTCATGCGTTTCAAACCTAGATGAGTGCCCGAACCTGAAGTACAAAAAATGGAAAGAACAATACCCTTTACTTACATGTGCCTGCTTCATCTATTTACTGATATTCAGTTGGTCAAAGAACTTGTGCACCGAAGGAGCCCTCAGAAATATAAGTTATTATTTCCTCAAATCCCGGCCAAAATTAATGTATCCGGTCATTTTCTCCAAAGTAGGGGTGATCTAAAAGTCCGAAAAATGAAAAACATTGTGGACAAGGTCCCAGAAAGTTACCAAAGCCTTGATTAGATCTTCCCGCTGTTTGATCTCCAAAATGTTTACAAGGGCGCCCAACTGCTTTTTCACCCACTTCTAACCATCTTCATCTAGATCAATCCACCACATACGCAAGTGCAACTAAGCCTGGTTCCTGACCACTTTTGACGAGTTCTGGGCGGTGTTCATTTGTGACGAGTTCTGGGCGGTGTTCATTTGTGATGTGTCCTGGACAATATTCATTTGTACCTATGGAGGGTTAAGGTTAGGGTTGACTCTGGTAGACCTTTTATGTAAAACAGCTTTTCCAATTTCTACAAGAAAAACCAATGGGCCATGATTCCTTTCCCTATATGCTAAATTTAGCAAAATGGTCGTTTTGCAAACGTCGCCTGTTCCCAATTCCAAATGAACTTTGAGGCCGGGGAGGACTATTTTATGGGGAAAATGACACTTCACCAACAGACTTGTCTGTTCTTTAAGAAAAATAGCCCTTCGATAACTGAAGATACTCTAAGGCTATCTCAGCAAGAACAATTTAAGACATTGCCGGAGTTGGATCGGCTTATTTTGACCAAGACTCCAAACTACATTTATTTGACCATTGACTCTTTTTTGCCTCTTTTTTTTTAAAGAATGAGGCCAAATCTTATGTAGATTGCCTACGTATCCCACATCCGGTGAGAATCAGACCTGTGTAGTTCGGTCAGTTTTGATATATTTGAAAATGACACAGTTTTGACTCTTTTTAAAATGACCCCTTTTTTTGCTTTTCTTCTTCTTTTTTTTTGAAAAATTTTGGAAGAGTTTCGGGATATTTTCAAATACCGAGGATTTTGCTGAACCGGGTTTTATGATATCATCAGAATACAGAATCGAGTTTTATTTCCTTCCCTATATCACTCTTGGTTTTTCTTTTGCTTTATTTTTTCCTAGCCGGTCAGCATGCAAGTCGAAACAAATAAATGTTCACATAACACATAGGATGCATAAGGATGGTCTGTTATTTTGGGGCACACCTGTCCTAGATGGATCCAACCCCTGTGTTGAGTCCCCTAAGTCAAATGCACGTGATGCAGACAAACGTTCCTACTAAGGATCCGGCATGAGGCTGTGTTTTTCTAGGTTTAAATCCTGGGGTTTTGTTCTAGATTTGGGTTACCCAAGCGAACAATTGGGGCCAAGGAGAGAGCGACGTACCGGGAGCACTAAAGTCTACCCGGCCTTGTCTTTGTCCTAGCCTCGTTCTATTTGGTATAATTTATACATAAAAAGCAGGCCACGCGAACGTGTGCACCATTTTCAAAAGACTCAGAGGAATAGCGTAAGAAGATAGTTATATACAATTCAAATAATATTAAAGCGGTAAACAGGTATCATTTAGCACAAAACGTTCACAGAATACATTAATATTAACAACAACAAAAAACCAAGCAAAATCATTAAACAAGCTTGAATTCTTGAACCCTGAACCAGAAGTTCTGGGTTTTATTCCCTAGCAGAGTCGCCAGAGCTATCACACCTCCTTTCTACTACCCCCCGAAGGGTATGAAGGAGTTCTTTCCAATTTAAGTGACAATCAAAACTGGAATATTTGCTTAAATCAGAGTTGCCACTTGGGATAGTTTATGGTTTCCCAAGTCACCGGTTTGAAATCCCGAATCGAGGAAGTTTTAACTCTTATTACGGTCTGCGAACATAGAAATCCGAGCAAGAAATTTTGTTAACCCCGAAGAAAGTATTAGGCATTTCCGAGTTCCGCGGTTCTAGAACGGTCTCTTTGATAATACTTGGCTTGTTAAATTGTATAATTACTTATTTTAGAACCTATGTGCATTTACCTTTCACCACTTTTAATTAGGAAAATTATCTTGAAATGGGTCACGCATACGTGTACCCATTTGTTTGACGCGTCAAAAATCATGTCACGCAAACGTGTCCACAATCAGTAATGCTTTATTGTTACTAACAAAAGTTTGACCAAAGATGCGTGAACGCATACTCCAGTTTTGTTTTTAAAATCATAATCATATCACGCGAACGTGTCCACGACCACGATAATATATTAAACGTGCCTAAAGCAAACTACAATTAGTTGTTATTTGTTATATCTAAATTATGAAATTAATACGAGGGCCATGTATGATTAAAATGTGGATGGAACACCTCAGACTATATGAACTAAATTAATAAGTAGTTTATGAAAACCCATTTTTATTATTAAGAAAGTTTCTTCAACGTTACACGAACGCATACCCCGAATTGGTTTTCAAAATTATAATTATGTCACGCAAACGTGTACACAATCACAATTTTATTTTTAAACGGCCCTAAAGGCTTTTCTACGAATTTTCATCGTTAATGTCTAATTAGTATATGTGAGGGCCATAAGTTAATTTGGATGGCACACCTCAATCTAGCTACAAGAATTACTTAGCCAATGATTTAAGGCCATATTTACACAATCATTAAAAGGTTATGCTGGCTTTAGGCGCTTGGGCTGAAGCCTGTTATGGGCCTAATCTGCGGCAACCATTGAGTGATAATTTGGGCTCGTAAACAAACCCAAAGAACTGCAAGGCAACAACTTCCCTTTTTCCAATTGGCCTCAAAGTATAGGCCCAAAGTAAACTGAATCTGGTAAAAATGAATGATGAAAAAATGTGGGACTCAAGATTGAGTCCCCATAGAAAGAGGAGACCTCCGAAGCCCAAGGAACTGGCTGAGCCCAATGGCCATGATTAGAATATTGCATTTTTATTAAAAAAAACCAAAAAATTCTACAATACCCAAATGATCATATTACCTCTTTAAAAGAAAAATTGTTAATTGAATAAGATATAAGAAACAGTGTTCCAATCTCAAATTGGCTCGAGCTAAATTATAAACACATTGTGTGAGGTTCAAATCTCAATTATGACCTCACAAACAGCAGTGAAAGTCCTACATAGTTTAGCACATTTGGTACTTGTCAAACCAACAATTCATTACTAGAATTATAGTTCTTCAAGAACACAAATGCTCAATTCAAACTCTAGATGGAAACGAGCTAAAGAAACTGTGATGTAACAAATTAGAATCTGAAAATTAAAATTGACTCTAAAACAGACTTAAACTAAACCTAAGAAAAAATGCTCAATCAGGCTTAGACCCATACCATAGGAAATCAGATATTCTAAAGATGAAGCTTTGGCTAATGCACAAATCAATCTCATAAATCATGATACTGACCCAACTTATACACAAGATTCAAATCAGTAGTGTAATGAGCATAAAAAAACTAAGCTAATACAGCTAACTGAAGGAAACAGAAGACTAAAAATTCAACAAAGCAACATTTGTTATTTGAATTCCATGATAACTACATATTTGCATTTCAACCTATCATTCAAGGCCCAAAGCATACCTAAAAATCAAAATAAAACAAGGAGAATGAGGATTCCAGCAATGGCGGTAGATCAGCACCTCAACAACAATTTCCAACCGACTTTAAACCATTTTTAAAACCCAGATGAACAAAATTCTTTAAAGCCTTCAAAAGCCAGTCTAACAATGGAAATCAAAGGGCAAAACCAAGCAAGTTTCAGACACAAGATGCAGGAAATTTTTCTATATTTTTTAGAGTCTAAAAGCTGCCTTCAAAATGAATCGAAGAGGTCTTTAAATAGGCAGCCCTAGCCTGAATAACTATTTCCTCTTTTAACCCTTCAATTGCATATTGTTTTACCCCTTTTACCCCTTTAAAAATATATGAAAACCCCTGCCCTTAACAAACCAGCTTTCATCTTATATATATTAAGATGAACTTGGTATCGAAGTTGCAAATTACTTCAAATTAAAGTTCAATACCTTCAACAAAATACTTCAAATTAATCTAACAAACTAAAACATTAAGCATAATACGTCTAATAATTTTAAAATAACACAAATTTTCTCAAATCAACTTAATAATTTTACATACGAACGTTTGTAGAATGCAAAAGACAACTCTTTATATGCCTCCTTAAATAGCATGTGCCCTCCAACTTTGGACGACGAATGTAGACTCGACCACAGTTCTTGCACTTTATTATATAAACTTCTTCATTTTCTTCTACCACATTAAAGTGTTCCAAAATAAATGGGTGCAATCTAAAATTTGGGCATGATTTCACTTGAATTAAGAATTTGATTTTGAGAAATGAGAGATGAGTGAAGACCTGATTACTTCAATTTGAGATTGAGAAATGAGAGAGATTGATGATTTTGTGAGAAAAATGAAAGAATTAGGGGGTATTTATAGTTGAAAATAGAAAAAAGTATAATTATATAAAGTTTGGGGTTAAAACAAAGTTGGGGGGTCAATGGCTATTTTAGAAAGCCCAAACGACTATTTTTGCAGGGCAGCGGCCATTTTTTAAATATTGCAATGGCTAAAAAAAATTGGATTTTTTTTGTTTTACAAAGTAGTCGTTGGGCCCATTTGAGCTTGTTTAGGACTAGTTGAACCGGCCCACTTAGGACCCGGTCCTCGGCCCAAACGGTCCGGTCCTAACTGGCTTCTTCAATAAACAGGCCCACTTAGGTCTCAAGCCCCCTGGTCCCGGGCTTAAACGGGTAATCCCGTTTAGTCCCATACCCATATGGGCTCGCGGTCCTGGGATGGTCTCGGGCCTAACCGGCCTATTTACCACCCTTATTGTCCATTGTAAGGTCTATACCGACCATCCGAATCTGCATCATCTGTTCGAATAGAAATATCATAATCTGCATCAGCGTAGGTGGTTAGAGCTACTTAAGTACTATGATATCACCATCCCATATCATCCCGGGAAGGCCAATATGGTGGTCGATGCCTTGAGTCGAAAGGTGGAAAGTTTAGGTAGTTTAGCATATCTATCGGTAGCAGAGAGACCATTAGCATTGGAGGTTCAGGCCCTAGCCAACCAGTTTTTCTCGAAGCCCAGTTGAGTTCTTGCCTCTGTAGTTTCACATTCCTCCTTATATGATCATATCAGAGAGCATCAGAATGACGACCCACTTTCTTGTCCACAAGGACCGTTTCAACACAGAGATGCCAAGGAAGTTACTACTGGGGATGACAGTGTTTGCGGATGCAGGGCAAGTTATGTGTGCCCAATGTAGATGATTGCGCAAGCTGATTCTCCAGGAGGCTCACAGTTCACGGTACTCCATTCATCCGGGTGCCACACGATATATCGGGACTTGAAACAACACTATTGGTGGAGGAAAATGAAGAAGGACATAATAGAGTATGTAGCTTGGTGCGTAAATTCTCAACATGTCAAGTATGAGCACCAACGGTCAGCTGGATTACTTCAGAAGCTAGAGATTCTCAAGTGGAAATGGGAGTAGGTTACTATGGATTTTACTGTTGGGTTTTGATAATAAGCTGAATATAGATGATTTAGCGATTGTTTATGCCCCTGCTTGATTATATTCCAATGTTATAATGTGGTTAATTGAATAAAAATGGGCTCTAATTTTGATTTGTATATATTGCGGGACGAGGAGCATATGTGATGCCTTAGAAAGGTGAGTGGAACTATTTTGGAGCAAGAACAACACCTCGGAGCTGAGTACGCACGAAGACGAGGAAGAAAATCAAGAAATGGAACACCTGGGCTAACACGCCCAGGTGCGCGCCCGTGCTAATATTAGCGCACGCGAAACAGAAAACATGCCAACTAGTGCGGTCAAGTGCACACCCAGGTGCGCAACCGCGCTAGTCCAAATTTCGGGAAGTTTATTTAGAAGTAAAATTGAAAATCTGTAGGAAACCCCACTTAACCTATATAAAGTCAAGCTCGCCCAAGGAGTAATTATTAAGTTTTTCATAGGCTAGTGCAAGGTTTAGAGAGGCAAGAGGCAAGGAGGAGATTTGACCATCAGTTCTTCTTTTCTTCCCTTTATTTTTTCTATTTGTGATGAAATTGAACCCTATTGTGTTGAACATTAGTATGAGTAGCTAAAACCCATTATTCTAGGGTCATGGGTGGAACATGAAAGTTGTTGTTTGATGTTTAATTCGACGAAGTTGGTTTATCATATTGAGTTATTTATTTAATTCTGATTTTAATTATTTTGCTGAGTAGCTAACAGTGAAATACTATCTACGAATCTTTGGTTGAACTCGAAAGTGGGAACTTTAGATTGCAATATAATTAAAAAGATCAAGTTCTTGAACCTGGTCATCGAGGAACGGATTCGCAATTGGGATAGACATATACCCAATTGTCTTACTTGGTTGAAATACAGGAATTGTAAATGCATTCTTGCTAATCTTAATTCCATAGACATATAGGCATTAAGTTAGCTTGAATAGGCGAGTAAGAACTCGAGAGATTCTTATGAGTAATATCAACCATGTCAATCAACAATCCAGATAAATCAATTAGTCGTTTTAAGCCAAGAACACAATACGATTGTCAGTTAGCCCGTGACCTTGGAATATCATCTCTTACTGTTTGTTACTCGAAATTTTATTGGTTGATTGGTTAATTATTTTAGTTACATTATTGATTGATAATTTAGGTAGTAAATTAGTAATATCTCTATTTTATGGAAAACTTCTTGGATAGATAAGCTAATTGAGTTTAAATCAGTCAACGGTTAATCACAAGTCTTCGTGGGAACGATACTCTACTCACTACTTTATTACTTGATGATCGCGTGCACTTGCGTGAGTGTTTTTGGTTGTAATAAGTTTTTGGCGCCGTTGCTGGGGACTTAGAAATTAGCTACTTGACTGAGTTGAGCTTTTATTATTTATTTATTCAAGTTTTAATTTTCAGTTCACTTTGTTTGTGCTAATACAGGATCTTTTCTTGAATGCAAATAAGTAGAAGCACAAACAACTTCCTTCCTCTTGATCCCAAAAGTGAATGAACACTTCACAGATTGAGGAGGGAGGTGGACGCTCGAACCAGAATTGAAAGAGAGTTGGACATCGAAGTTCAACTTCAGCCAATTGAGATGGCAGGTAACGAGGAACGCGCGATGATTGAAGCCGCAAGGCCCAGTCTGGCCAATATGACTCAAGCTATTGTGAAGCCTAACATCACTGGGCACTTTGAACTCAAACAATACATGGTGCAGCTGATCCAATCCACAGGATTATTTGTGGGTTTACCTCATGAAGACCCACAGAGGCACATTCAAAATTTCCTGGAAATTACGGATTCTTACAACTATCCGGATGTTTCCAAGGATTATGTCAGGCTGACATTTTTCCCCTTTTCACTTATCGGGAAAGCTAAGGAGTGGTTGAACAAGGATCCAGCGAATTCAATATGCACTTGGGATGATCTAGCACGGAAATTCTTAATCAAGTTTTTCCCCACCAAGAAAACAAATATATTGAGGAGTCAAATTCTTGGGTTTGAACAACGAGTTGGCGAGACACTTAGTCAAGCATGGGAAAGGTACAAAAAGATGCTCAGGGATTGTCCATATCATAGCTAGATGGATAAGGTATTGGGTCACCTTTTGTAGAAGGGTTAGATGATGCATCAAAGATGAATCTTGATTCAGCTTGTGGGAGTAGTTTCATAGCCAAACCATACAGTGAAATTCAACTCTTATTGAATAACTTCATGGCTAATGATAATAATTGGCAAGGTGAGGGGGATTCACGAAAGGCAACTAAGCAAAAAGTAGCTGGATTACTTGAGCTCGACGAACTATTAGTCGTGAGGGCCGAAATTGCAAAGTTGTCCAATCAAATGAATAGGATGACAATGCAGCAACCACAAATAATGCAACTTGTGCACCAAATGGCTATTTGTTATGAATTATATGGTGACAATCATATGAGTGACATGTGCCCCACAAATCCAGAATCCATTTATTATGTGGGGCAACAGAACAGAGGTCCACCAAATCAGCATGCTCAATACGGAAATTCTTATAATCCAAATTAGAGGAATCATCCCAACTTCTCATGGGGTGGAAATCAGTAGAATCATAATCAGTATAGACCCCAAGGGGGTTTCAATCAGCCTTAACGGCCACCCCACAAATAGAAGAAAGCACCAATGATTTGTTAAAGAAGTTGTTGAGTGACAATCAGCAGCTTAGGACCGATTTCAGAAATCTTGAGAGGCAGATGGAGCAGTTAGCAACAAATTAAAACACTAGACCTGCAAGCTCTCTCCTAAGTGATACAGAGAAGAACCCTTAAGTGAATGCAGTTACACTCAAAAATGGGAAGGATCTAGAGGAAGTGCCAAAGAAGAGAAAAGACAAGCACATACCTGAGGGGGAGTTGATCCCTAAAGTAACATAAGATCCAAAGAATGATACTGAAATTCCAGAGCCAGTGGAGGCCCCAAGGCCACCACCCCCTTTCCTCCAGAGACTGCAGAAAAAGAATGATGATCGCATGTTCAGCAAATTTCTCTCCATGTTGAGCCAGGTTCAATTGAATATTCCATTTGTTGATGTGCTTCATGAAATTCCAAAGTATGCTAAGTACATAAAAGATATAGTGGATCACAAGAGAAGATTGACTGAATTTGAGACAGTTGCACTTACTGAGGAGTGCACTTCAAGGGTCCAAAATAAGCTCCCTCAAAAGCTTAAGGATCATGGCAGCTTTACCATCTAATCGGTAATATCGATGTGGGGTGTGTTCTTTGTGATTTGGGGGCAAGCATAAATCTGATGCCCCTATCTTTGTGCAAGCAATTGGGTCTGGGAGCTCCAAGGCCAACTACTGTGATGTTGCAGCTGGCTGATAGATCGATAGCACACCCTGAGGGGGTGATTAAAGATATGTTGCTGCAAATTGGGAAATTTATCTTCCCTGTTGACTTCATTATCCTCGACTATGAAGCTGATGAGCTAGTTCCAATCATATTGGGCGGCCTCTCTTGGCTACTGTTGATGCAATTATCAAAGTGAGAAAGGGAAAAATTATCTTGAGGGTAGATAACGAGGAAGCAGTTTTTAATGTATACAAAGCAATCCAACTTCCCCGCCACTATGAAGAGCTCTCAATGATATCTATTTTTGTGGATGATGGACAAATTCATGACCCAAGTGTATATCTAGACGATTCTCTAGAGAAAGCACTTATGTTGTTTGATGGCCTGGGATTGATGATGAGGTTGAGGAGATGATGCAAATCTTAGATACATCGTGTGCGTACATGCAAGGGGTACACCGCTTCGAGCCTTTGAACAGGCCAGAAGGACCGCCCCCAAAGTCGTCCATTGAGGAAGACCCAAAACTGGAGCTTAAACCTCTCCCACCTCACCTTCAATAAACTTATTGGGGTGAATCTAACATTTTACCTGTGATTGTTTCTTCTGACTTGTCTAAATCGCAGGAAGAGAAGCTGTTGAGAGTGCTACGTGAGCACAAGCGAGCAATTGGGTGGACGATGTCTGACATAAAGGGTATTAGTCCAGCCTTTTGCATGCACAAAATCCTCATGGAGGATGGACACAATCCCAGTGTAGAGCAATAACACCGACTAAATCCAATCATGAAAGAGGTAGTAATAAAAGAAGTGATTAAGTGGCTTGATGCAGGTATTGTATTTCCTATCTCAGACAGCAAATGGGTAAGTCTCGTTCAATGTGTACCCAAGAAAGGGAGGATGACTGTAGTAGTTAATGAAAATAATGATTTGATCCCCACAAGAACTATCACTGGGTGGAGAATTTGCATTGATTATAGAAAATCGAACAACGCCACCAGGAAGGACCACTTCCCCCTCCCCTTTATTGACCAATTGCTTGATAGACTAGCTGGTCAAGAGTACTATTGCTTCTTGGATGGTTACTCGGGGTATAATCAGATTTCTATAGCCCCAGAGGACCAAGAGAAGACCATATTTATGTGCCCATATGGCACGTATGCATTCAAGAAAATGTCCTTTGGTCTTTGTAATGCACCTGCGAATTTTCAAAGGTGTATGATGGCAATTTTTACTGACATGGTCGAGAGGTTTGTGGAAGTATTCATGGATGATTTTTCTGTGTTTGGATGTTCTTTTGATAACTTCTTGATGAATCTCGATAAAGTGCTTGCTAGGTGTGAAGAAACTAACTTAGTGCTAAACTGGGAGAAATGCCACTTCATAGTACTTGAAGGTATAGTTTTCGGGCACAAGGTGTCTAAAAATGGTTTGCAGGTGGACAAGGCAAAGGTGGAAGCGATTGAAAAATTGCCTCCACCAACATCTGTCAAAGGCATTCGTAGATTCTTGGGCCCTGCAGGTTTTTATCATCGTTTCATTAAAGATTTTTCAAAAATTTCCTCTCCCTTGTATAGGTTGCTCGAGAAAGATGTCCCATTCAAGTTCGATGATCCATGTCTGAAAGCATTTGAGGAGCTGAAGGGAAAGCTAGTGATTGCGCCAATTATCATTGCCCCGGATTGGGGGCAACCCTTTGAGTTGATCTGTGATGTGAGTGACATAGATATGGGAGCTGTGTTAGGGCAAAGGAGAAATAAAATCTTTCACTCCATCTACTATGCGAGCAAAACTCTGAATCCAGCCCAGATGAATTACACAGTTACTGAAAAAGAGTTGCTTGCAGTTGTGTGGACGTTTGAGAAGTTCAGGTCATATCTAGTAGGGACCAAAGTCATTGTCTACATAGATCATTCATCTATCAGGTATCTGTTTGAGAAAAAAGACGCCAAGCCGAGACTGATTCGGTGTGTCCTCCTCTTGCAAGAGTTCAACTTAGAGATCCGAGATCGCAAAGGAACAGAGAATCTAGTGGCTGATCACTTGTCCGTATTAGAAAATTGGAATCATGTAGCTGAAGGGGGTATAATCAAAGAAACATTCCCTAATGAGCAGTTATTGGCGATTGCCTCAAGCACAGCCCCGTGGTATGCAGTTTATGTAAATTTTATTGCAAGTGGGGTGACACCACCAGAGTTGACGCCACATAATAGAAGAAGGTTCTTGCATGATGTGAGGTTTTACATGTGGGATGAGCCATTCTTATACAGGCTCTGTGTAGATCAGTTGGTGCGGAGATGTGTTCCTAAGGAGGAGATGAGTGCCATATTTCATGACTGCCACGCTTCACCATACGAAGGTCATCATGGTGGTGATAGGACCACCCAGAAAGTTCTACAATCAGGTTTCTATTGGCCAAAATTATTTAAGGATGCACATGCCTTTGTTAAAATGTGTGACAGGTGCCAAAGAACCGAAACAATCACAAAGAGGTACGAGATACCGCTGCAAAACATTCTAGTAATGGAGCTCTTTGATGTGCGGGGGATCGATTTCATGGGACCATTTCCACACACTAATGGTCATAGGTACATCTTGGTGATAGTCGACTATGTTTCCAAGTGGGTGGAGGCCATTGCTCTTCCCACTAATGATGCAAAAGGTGTGGTAAGCTTTGTCAAGAAGCATATCTTTACACGCTTTGGAACTCCTAAAGTGTTGATCAGTGATAGAGGAATGCACTTTTGCAACAAATTACTGAATAATGTCCTTGCAAAGTATGGAGTTAATCACAAGGTGTCCACCGCCTACCACCCTTAAACAAGTGGTCAAGTAGAAGTATCAAACAAAGAGGTGAAGCAGATTCTTGAGAAAACAGTGAGTGGAAATAGAAAGGACTGGGCCGGCAAGCTAGACGACGCATTGTGGGTATATCGCACTGCATACAAAACTCCCATAGGTGTTTCTCCGTACAAATTGGTTTATGGGAAGGCATGTCACTTGTCCGTCGATCTTGAACACAAAGCCTATTGGACCATTAAAAAGCTGAATATGGATGGGGACTTAGCTGGTGAGAAGAGATTGCTTCAGCTTAACGAGCTTGATGAATTTCGATTGCATGCATACGAGAATGCAAAATTGTATAAAGAGAAGACAAAAAGGTGGCACGACAATCACATCCACCATCGAGAGTTTGAGCCAGGGCAAGAAGTTCTTTTATTCAATTCGAGGTTGAAGCTTTTTCCCGAAAAGCTTAAATCTCATTGGTCAGGCCCTTTTGTTGTGGTGAGTGTGAAGCCTCATGGCACTATGGAGTTGAGGGATATGAGTTCAACGGGTAAGTTCTTGGTAAATGTTCAAAGGATAAAACATTACCTGGGTGGTGACATTGCACGTCAAAAGACCTCGATGGATTTGACGGATGCTTGAGAACGTGTTGAGTTGTGCCTCAACGTTAAATCAGGCACTTTATGGGAGGCAACCCATTGTATTGTTGTAATCGTCGTGCCACGACGTTAAATAAGGTGCTGGTTGGGAGGAAACCCAACGATAGTATTAGTGTTGATTTTGTGTTTCAGGAAGTGCTAACCAATGCAGGTGACAATGGGCAAGTGTTAAGGCCATCGAACGAGGTGAAAACATGTGAAAAGTGAAGAAAAAAAACTTGCCCAGGTGCACGCCCGCGCATCTGGGCGCGCTAATTTGCATGAGTTCTGCCTGGGCAGCGCACCTGGGCGTGCATATGAACGCGCTACTAGCGCAGTCGCGCATGTGAGCACGCATCTAGGCGCGCTAATTTTTCTAGGTTCTATCTTGGCCGCGCAAAAACTAGCGCGACCGCGCACTTGGGCGCACTAGTCCGTCAAATTGTCACCCGTATTTTTATATTTTTAGTAGTTGAGTTTTTTTATTTTCTTCTTTTATTTTGTTTAGGTTTTAATTCCCCCCCCCCCTTTTAGTCTAATACTCACATCGAATAACCCCAACCCCTCTTCTACTTCCCTCAAACAAACACCACAAAACCCTTCATCCATCACCAAAACTCCCGATTTGTTTCCCTTCCAAGCTCACCCATCTTCTTCTCCAACTAATTTCTCTACTCACCATCATCTCCCATTACAGGTATGATCCCTAGTATCTTTTTCTTCTCTTTTTATTTTTCAGATTTGTTTTATATTTAAATGTCATTATTGTAGTAGTTGTTATTTGGTTTTGTGTAGAGAAATTAGTGAAATATGTTGTGGTGTTGGTGAATGATAAGTGTGGTGTGGATTTCATCCCCAATTTGTGATCTTGGTGAGAAGATGTGGTAGATTATTGTTCTAACAAGTTAAAAGGAGTTGTGAAGGTCTAATGCCAACAAGGTGTTTGTGGAAAGGCCTCGTTGAACGTGGTTATGTAGTTTGTGACCACATATGCGTGTGAAGTCTGAGTAACCGCATTGCGTTACAAATTTTTAATTGGGCTGAGCTAATGTTTCCCGTTTTGCAGATACCATGAATCTATCTAGGAAACGACGTGCCACAGGGGCCTCATCGAGCAGCCAGGCTCGTTCGTCTAGGTTAAGAGGGGCTGCACATGCACGTCCCTTTGATGCTACCAAGTTTGTTTTGGCCAATGCACAAGACCGCTTTGTGGAAAAGGCTCGTAAAAAGCCAATTTCGGAAAGGGGTATTCACATTGGACAGCTCCAGCGCCACTACCTGCACATGTACAATGAGTTATTGAGATGAGGGTTACAAACCTTCATCAATGAGCCCGGTGAGGGTAATGCAATGATTGTGCGGGAGTTCTATGCAAATGTATCGGAGCATGTTAACGGAGTGGTCATGGTGCGTCGAAGGGCGGTGACTGCTTCTGTTAAGGCAATATCGGGCGGCCTACCAGCTACCCCCACCTCCGGCTGCTCATGATGACTTCTACGAGTACGGCCACAACCCCACCAACGCAAAATAGGCATGATTCTTTGAGAAAATTTGTGTGCCCGAAAAAGACGTGGTTTGGATGGACTATGGGGAGAAATTCCACTCCTCAGCACTCACATTTGAAGGAAAATGTTGGGTGCACCTTATAAACAACCGATTGATCCCATCTCACAATACTACAGAGGTCAATCGACCCAGAGCTGCTCTGATATGGTGCTTTGTGAATGGTCACGACTTCGATGTGGCCAAGGTGATGCATGAAGAAATATTCGTCCGCAGCCAAGTCAAAAGGTATGGTTTCTTTTTCCCTTCCTTAGTGACTCAACTGTGTAGGGCTACTCAAGTGCCCGAAAATCTAGCTGTGGATATATTGGTCATAAAGGAGGGCAAGTTCCGGGCTGATAAGGTGACAACGGGTAAGGAGCCGGAAGTAGTAGCAGAGGCGGTGATGAGTAGTTATAATGATTCTGATGATGAGGAGGCTGCTAAAGAGAACATGGAAGCTGCACCACAAGCTCAGGAGCAAACTGTGATAGTTGCAGGTCCATCTGGTGCTGCAACGTCTTCAAGAGCCACCCGGGTGTCCCGTTTTACTGCTCTGGAGCAGGAGATGGCTGGTTTGATCACCCGAGTAGATGCGATAGCTGACCGACAAGAGAAGTCGAAAAAGAAATTCATGGGTTGGTTGAGAGCTTTGGGGCGGGCGGGCCACGTCAACCCAGGCACCGTCTCCGACCAGGAATGAGCCATCAATGGAGTCCCTTTTACCTCACTGCTATTTCATATTTTAAGCCATGGGGACATGTCTTCGTTCTTAAGTGTGGGTTGGTGTACTTTGTTGTATGTGTGTAGTTGTACAATATGAATGTTGCTTTTGTTTTGTTTTATTTGATTTTGATAGTTTAGCGTTAAGTAGGAATCATTAATTAAAATGGATAAATGGCTCGTCCCGACGACAGATCCCTTTCGACGGGGTTCTTGAGGGATTAAGTCAAAAAAATGGAAAATATATAGACTCTTCTTGATGACGGATCTTTTGGACATTTTCTTGAGGGAAGTTAGTCTAGAAAAAAAATGCCAAAAAAATTTTTTTATTTTATTTTTCTTAGGTAGTGTAGCAATTCCCCCTTGGTTTTTCTTTAGACCACGATTCTTTTCCAAGGGTATAACTTGAACCGGGTGTAGGTAGTTTTTTTCTTTTGATTTGCAGATTAGGTTAATGGGCTACGAGCTAGAAAATTCAAAAGATAACCCATAGCATTTACACACCTGAACAGAATAGACCCTAGAGTGTAACGCTTAGTCTTATTTGTTGAATCTCACTAAAGTGCCTTAATCTGTATGTTTGTTACTGAATTGAATGCTCGTAATGGAGTGTCCTGATGAGCTGATCTGAAACGCGTCATGTGCCATGTGTGGTGAGGTCTTTGTGTAGTCCATGATTTGTACTTGTGTCTAGAACTTGCCCGGTATGTGAGTTAAAGCGAAATTTGAGGTGATGCTCGCTTTGAAAAATGATTTGAGGCTTTCTTTGATCTTTTTTAGCTTAATTTTTTATCACAAATAAAATTCATCCCTAGTTAACCCTTTTGAGCCTATAGACTTTTGTTTGGCACCCACATTACAAGCCGATATCCTTTTTGTTCTTAATTAATATCTTTGATCCTTTTGCCTCTTAAAGCACTTTAATTAGATGAGCGCTAAAAAAAGTAAGAAGGAACTAAGTGAGGGGTGGCTTTTGAGTGGAACCAATGAAAACAAGAAAGGTGCACTTGTTTTGTAAACTAAACACCACTAGTGAAAAAGAGAAAAAAAATATATATAAGAAAGAGATGAAAATTGTTGTCTTGTTCCAGCTAGTGGGTATGAATTAATGTAGTGCTTAAAGAAGAATGGAACATTTTTGGAGTGAATTGTTGGTGAAAGTGAAGTGGATTGAAGAAATTGCGCTAAAAGTTGATTATGTGATGTGCTAAAGCGCTTAGAAGGGTTAGTCATTGTGAGCACGTGATTTTTACCCCAAGTAAAAGAATTTCAAAATCAAAATAAATAATTTTTTGTTACAATATTTGTGACTCGTGTGAAATGCCAGGGTTGGTTAATTGGGAATGAAGATAAAAAGGGAATTAATTAGGAAAATATCACAAAAATGGTAGAACAAATACTAGGAAAATTGAAAAAATATAATAAATAATAACATAAAATAAATAATAAAATACATCAGAAAATAATAAAATAAATACAAAATTGAAAAATAAAAAATACTAAAATACAAATACAATACGAATTTGGGCCAAATATATTAAAAGAGGTGTATGCAATGCAAATCCGGACCAGGCCCAAAATGGTGACCCAGTCCGACCGGCCTTGAAATAAAACGACGCCGTTTAGGCTTTTTGGATTTGGACCGTTGATTCAGCTAACCAACGGATCAGATGGAACGGTTCTTAAATAATTCAAACGACGTCGTATCAGATGAGTGATCACAGCCGTCCGTCTCGCTTGATCAAACGGATGAGACTGAGTGTGATTTAAACGAAACGACGTCGTTGGGGCTAATTAAATCTCGACCGTCTAGTTCACGTGATCCAACGGTCGAGAACTTAAGAGACATA
>MDKF010667276.1:0-11656 GCA_026770625.1 Nicotiana glauca | reverse complement strand
GATTTAAATAAATCGGTGACTTGGGACACCTTAATTTTATCCCAAGTGGCGACTCTGAAATAAATAAAATAATCCGGTTTCGAATATTGTCACTTAAATTGGAAAAACTCCTTTATACTATCCCTCGAAATAGGGCGCGCCAAAAGGAGGTGTGACACTCATTAGGGGTGTACAGACTCTGGTGGGGCTTCTTTAACCCAAGCGTTATATCGCTGCAGCGTGCAACCCGATCCCATCAATATATATACAGCCATAAGGCTCGTTGGGCGCGCAACCCGATTCAGACGTATATAGCCCTAAGGCTCGTTGCGGTGTACAACCCGATCCACATATATACAGCCCTGAGGCTCGTTGCGGCGTGCAACCCGAATCACATATATACATATTGCTCATAGCTAGCCACTCAGTCACCAACCTCTCCAGTCTCTCGGTCTCTCAGAAGTCATGAAAATCAGCCCAAACAGCAATAATATGATATATCAACAGAGAATAACAAAGACTGAGATATGATATGCAAGTAAAATATAAGACTGACTGCAAATAGAAAATAACAGGTAATTCAACATGTACACCGGCCTTATGGGTCCCAACAGTACTAACACATAGCCTAAATATAATTTCTAGCATGATTTGCACTTAAATTTCTATAACACATGGAGAGTCCATAGAATGGACCAAGTCCCTATTCCTACGGTGCACGCCCATTAACTAGCATGTGCGTCACCTCCAAACCAATCACATAATACAAAATCCGAGGTTTCATACCCTCAGAACCAGAGTTAGAACTATTACTTACTTCAATTTTCGAGCAATATCCCTACTCTAGTACGCCTTAGCCTCGTAAATCAGCCTCTGAACTTCTCGAATCTACCACAAATAATACAATACAATCAACACGGGCTAAGGAATAAATTCCATAACAATAATATGAAGTTTTAATCAAAAATAAAAAAAATTGGTTCAAAGCCGGTACCCAGGCCCACATCTCGGAATCCAACAAAAATTACAAAACCCGAAAGTCCATTCAACTACGAGTCTAACTATACCAAATTTACTAAAATCCAATATCAAATCCCATTTGAAATCTAAAAAAATATAGCCTAAGAACTGTTCTTCATTTTTCCCAATTTTCCGCCCCAAGTCACAAATTTAATGGTAGAATCAAACTCATAATCATGGAAATTAACCAAAACTAGATAGAAATCACTTACCCCAAAATACCCACATGAAAATCCCTCCAAAAATCGCCTTCTACCGATCTCCCAAATTAATTTTGTGTTATAAACTCAAAACCCTCGATTGTGAATCTTTTATTCTGCACAAGTACGTCTCCTTCGTGAACGCTGAAGCACCCTCGCGTTTGCGAAGCACAAATTTCCTTTGACCAAAAATCCCCTCTACGCGAACGCGAACATGAACCTTTACTAACCCCTCTCATCGTGAACGTGACCACACCTCCGCGAACGCGTAGACCAAATACATAGGGTCCCCAGTTGCCTCTTCTCTTCTTCGCGAATGTGTTCCCTATCTTGTGTTCGCGATGCGCTCTCTGCCCAACCTCCGCAAACACATCCACTTCTTCGCGAACGTGAAGAACAATATTTCCTCAGCCTCCAGATGCACTTCGCGAACACGAGACCATTCTCGCGAATGCATATGAGGAGACCAGATCCAGCCAAAAACCAGCAAACTCAACTTCAGCAGTCTCCCAACTTCAATTCTTGATCCGTTAATCACCCGAAACTTACTCGAGGCCTCTGGAACCTCAACCAAACATACCATCAAGTCCCAAAATATCATCGAACCCTCAAAACACCTCAAATAACATTAAAAACACGAATCAAACATAGATTCAAGCCTAATAAACTTTGAAACTTCTAATTTCTACAAACGTCGCCGAAACCTATCAAATTGCGTCCGATTGACCCCAAATTTTGCACACAAGTCAAAAATGACACCACTGACCTAATCCAACTTCCAAAATCGGAATCTGACCCCGATATCAAAAGGTCCACTCCCGGTCAAACTTCCTAAAAATACAACTTTTGCCATTTCAATCCTAATTCCGCTACGGACCTCCAAATCACAATCCGGACATACTCATTCCAAAATCATCCTACGAAGCTAAGGGAACTATCAAAACTCCATTCGGAAGTTGTTTACACATAAATTAACATTCGATCGACTTTTCCAACTTAAGCCACCAACCTTGAGACTAAGTGTATCAACTTTTTCCAAAATCCTTCTGGACCTGAAACAACTAACCAAGTAAGTCATAAAACAACAGTAAAGCATAAAATGACCAGTAAATGAAGAAATAGGTCTACAACTCTCGAAATAACTAGTCGAGTCATTACAGATATTTCAAGCATCTCTAAGGTTGCTGCATTGAATTACCTGGAAGTTGGTCATACAAGATTGAGTTTAAGAGGAAAAATTAATTTTCTACCATTTACAAATGCTAAACAAGATATAGTAATTTAAGATATAGTAATTTAAGTTTCTATCTAGTTAGATGAAGTTTGAAAGCAAGCTAGCAATGTTCGTATTGTAGTTCTCCAAACTTCTTTATCTATATGTCTCTATCAATAATTTTCTTAATCATTAAAATAATCAACCATCTCATTATGACAATTAGGTATCTTTTGGTGAAACATCTCATAGATTGTTAAACATCCTTACAGATGTTTCAAATATCTTATATGAAGCTTCAAACATCTTAATGAGATGTTTGAAATACTCACCTCAAAATATTATTAACCAAACCCAGATAAACGTTGCAATAACTTCACAACCTACAACAACAACAATAATAACACGAATATTTAATAATATCTTAAGATGTTTCAAACACTCAACTGACATGTTTGAAACATTAGGGCAAAAAAAATTCCACAAACCCAAAATAGAGCAATATAGCCATTTCAACATCACAACAACTAATTTATGGTCATGTAGAACAACCACATCAACGACTACAATTAAACAACGTAAAAATACCAAATTTTTGATCAAAAATATCAACTACACAATAACTCTAGAATTTAGGCACAAACATTACACAACAACAAGAGGCCGTGAAAGAGGATTAAGATATTCTTCCGCTGCCTAACAATCTCACCATGACCCAAATAAAGAGTCACAGGGGAAAAAACTATGAAATCAAAGGCAAAAGCAATTGTGTTTGATGGTATGTCAACAATAATTTTCTCGATAGTTATGAATCTCAAATCAACAAAAGAAATTTGGAACTATTTGAAGGAATAATATATGAGATAAAATAATATGAGGCATGAAGGTGTTAAATTTAATAAGAAAATTCGAGTTGTAGAAAATAAATAAATCTAAGACCATCAAAAAATAGTCATCAATTGCCTAGCATTATTAATAAGGTAAAATTGCTTGACACTAAATTTAAAGATTCAAGAATTGTTTTAAAAAAAATTATTGTTAGAGTGATTGAAAGATATGAAGTATCATAACTACCTTGAAAAACACAAAGCATCTATCCAAGATTACCTTGGTAGAATTGTTATATATATTATATGTACAATTACAAAGGAGACTTATGAGCCAAGATAGTATAGTTGGAGAAGCCTTGGCAACCACTCATAAGATTCAAAGTAAGGGCATAATTTCAAAAAAAAAATTTATCCACCTTGTTAGCACTGTGGCAAAAAAGGTCATTCTCTATTCAAATGTTGGAAGAGGCCAGACGCAAAGTGCAAGAGATATGCAGCCAGCTTGGTCATGAAACTGTAAAGGCAAATCTCAAAAGCATGAAACAGATGTCCAAGTCACTAATAAATAAGAAGAAGATCACTTGTTTGTAGCAACTTTTCTTTCAACCAAGAAATCTGAATTTTGGATGATTTATATTGCTTGTACAAACCACATGCATGTGACAAAAATCTTTCAAAGAATTTACATCTATGGAAAATAAGAAAGTCGGAATTGGAAATAGTGACTATATTTTTGCAAAAGGAAAAATAATTGTCGTTATTGCAACAAATTCAGTACTAATAAACTTTCAGATGTTCTTTTTATTCTTGATATTGATCAAAATTACTGAATGTTGAACAGTTAATAAAAAGAGATTCAAAGTATCCTTTGAATATAAACATTGTTTTATTTATGGACTTGAGATTTTAAGGGTTAAAATGAAAGATAAAAAAATCCTAATTCAATCCAATAGAATATGAATAATAACAATCCAGTAAAATTTCACTAGTGGAGTTTGGGGAGAGTAGTGTGTACGCAGACATTATCCCTATTCCGAAGAAGTAAAGAGACTATTTTCGTAAGACCCTCGGCTCAAGAAAATAAAAAGACAAAAGGAGATAATATTATTATCACCACAGAAATCATATGAAAAATATGGACAACATGAAATCCAGAAGAAAGATGCAAAGCTAAAGCGATAGCTAGTAAATATGTCCTGCACTGAAAAGCGATATAGTAAGATACAGCATTGCCACTAGTTATCTTAGATAAAAACCCTACCAGGCTAGTCTCACAAAGGTACGAAGTAAGACACAACTCAACTACATCCTAACCTATAACCCTAATACTTGACCTCTACATCTTCCTATCAAGTACCATGTCCTTCGAAATATGAAACCTCGCCATATCCTGTCTGACCACCTCTCTCCAATACTTCTTTGGTTGCCCTCTACCTCTTCTCATGCCCTCCACAACCAGCCACTCACACCTCCTTACCGGAGCATCTGGGCTTCTCCTCTGAACATGTCCGAACCATCTGAGCCTCGCTTCTCGTATATTGTCATCAATGGGGGCCACATGCACCTTCTCTTGAATATCATCATTACTAATATTATCCATCCTAGTGTGCCCGCATATCCACCTCTACATCCTCATTTCTGATACCTTCATCTTCTGGATATGTGAGTTTTTAACAGGCCAACACTCTGTTCCATACATCATGGCCGGTCTAACCACCACTTCATAGAATTTACCTTTGAGTATCGGTGGCACTCTCTTGTCACACAGAACTCCAGATGCTAACCTCCACTTCATCTATCCTACCCCAATACGGTGTGTTACATCCTCGTCGATCTTCCCTCCTGGATAACCAATCCAAGGTACTTAAAGCTGCCTCTACTTGGGATGACCTGTGATTCAAGCCTCACATTCATGCCCACTTCCCCCGGTTCAGCGCTGAACTTACACTCCAGGTATTCCGTCTTTGTCCTGATCAGCTTGAAACCCTTGGACATAAGAGCATGTCTCCAAACTTCCAACCTCTCGTTAACACCGGCTCGCGACTCATCAACCAGAACTATGTCATCGGTGAATAGCATGCACCATGGCACCTCCCCTTGAATATGGTGCGTTTATGGGCTTGAGATTTTAAGGGATAAAATGATAGGTAAAAAATCTTAATTCAATCCAATAGAAGATGAACAATGGAGCGGCAAAATATACAAAGTACAGATGGTCCTCCAACTGAGGACGTATGTGAACCTACTAAGTAAGAAAGAGCAACGATCCAATGATGCAAAGAAAAAGTTGCCAATATTTTTAAAAAGTAAAACTTGGAAGAAAATTGACAAGCCACAAGACAAGATGCAAATGAACAAAATCAGGAAGAAAGTTGACAAACCTCAAGGAAAATGAAGCAGGAAAAAAAGTCAACATAATTCATTGACAATCATGAGGTGCATCAAAAAGGAAAAAAATAAACTCAGTTTATTGCAAGTCCAAAGATCAGTTAGCAGATTTGCATACAAAGTTACTTTCAATTTAAGGTTTTCAATGCATAGATTTAGAATTTGCAGTTACGAAAACAAGGTGAGTATTAGAAATATATTTTAGAAGCTTGCCTCAGTAAATTTAAAATTTTCAAAGAGAAGCTAGAGATCTACAACAAGGACTATTAGTTGCTATGTTTTAGGACTGAAGCTTAAAGTATTTACTGCAGCAATTTAGTTTGAATCTTAAATAATTTATTTTTCTAGTCTCTAGGAGTTTGTTATTTTCGGCAAATATTATGCTAATCTTTAGGTCTTTAAAGTTAGTAAATCTCTTACTTCCTCTGGTCCACAATAAGTGACCAATTTATTTTTTTATTTTAATCCAAAATAAGTATCAATTTATATAATCAAGAAAGAAGTCAATTTGTTTTACGAAATTACCCTTATGTACATATCCCTAAAAAAATTTCTTACTCCTCACATTAAATATTTAATTAAGGGTAGCTTAGTCATACTAGGTATTTTTGTATAGAATTTAGTATTTTTTTAATGGACGTGCTAAAAGCAAATTGGTCACTTATTGTGGACCGGAGCCGGAGGGAGTATTAATTGTAGTCCATATTGCAGTGCATAAAATATAAAACTTTCAACTTCAGTTAATTTGAGTTCCTTTTTCTTCATAATTAAGTATATTTCTTTTAGCCTTTTGTGTTATTTTCCTAAGTTTCTTTTGTTAAAACCAAAATTTTGCTTGGGCCAATGAGGAGGCATCACTAGACTTTATTTTTCTAGAATTAATAGTGCACGATTTTATGTTTTCCCTAGTTATCGTAACTAGGTGAAAGCAAGAGAGTAATCCAAATTATTATGTTCCATAAATAGTGGACGAATTTTATGTTTTCAAAGTAGGAAAGTGAATGGATAACAAAATGTGCAATTTTTTTTTTGGAAAATTACCAGCTATGTCCATTTATTAGTAGCTTATTACGAAAATTGGCCAATTGATTAAATATTACTGATATTCGTCAAATTAGCCAATTATCTATTTATAGCAAAAAAATATCAAATTTTTACTTTGTTTTGAGTGGGGTGCTATTAGAATAGATTGGGCACAACTTAAAGATCTTGAATCTCAGTTTTGGAATGATTTGGTGAAATTTTGAGGTGGTTTGAATTGAAAATTCGAAGTAAAAACTGAACATGAAAAAAATAATATGTGTATCACAGTGTGTATCATTTGTGTATCACATATGTATCATATTTGTATAATTATGTATCACATGTATACCTGTATGTGAGATACACGCGTGATACATATTTGATATATGTGTCGCAAAAGACTTTTTTGAACTTAATTTAAATACAAATTTTGATACAAAATCAGTCCAAATTACATCCAATCTTCTTCAAATTTTGTATATTTACTTATCTATATATTTTCAATGAATTTCAACTATACCCATTGAAAAAAAAAAAAATTGTTTAGATTTTTGAAATATTGTATATATTTTTGTATTTCATCACCTTATTTGCTACCTCATCCATGAAATTTTCTTTCCGTCTTGTATCTAGTGTTGCTAATCACGCTTAAAAATATGAAATGTGATTTTTGCATGTGATTCTTTGAGAGAAAGAACCTATTATTTGGTTTTTCAATTTTTGTTGGCTAGTTTTAGTAAATCTATAACTAATGGCTAGAGGTTGGTAAGTTGAGATTTATTTGGGACATTTGTGTAAGTTTCCTTTTTTTTTTTCACTGTCTTATTCAAGGAGAAAGTGAGAGGAAAAAAAGAAAAAATCCAAATTGTAGTTGAAAGAATGTACGTAACAGTTCAAGAAATATATGTATTTCCAAATTATTTCTAAAAAGATTTATTACGATGAAATTGCTCTCCATGTTTTTTATTGTATGTTATATACAATAATTATACAATTTTATATATTTTTTCGACTATCGAATGTAAATAGTTTCTGGCGCGTACTAAAAGTAAAAAAATGGGGGATTTTTCCTAGGTATACTATATTAGATACTTATTTACCTATGTTCTCTATGTTTTGTAGTTTTTAGTAAGTATCTAGGTTTTTCTTACAAATTATATACAGTGCTACTTAAAAGGCTATCTACTCATTATTAGTGCCTTCAATTAAGGGGTTCAATAACACTATTTCCTTTTTTTTCCCTTTCGTATTCTCTCTCCTATATTTTTTACATCAAAATCTCTTAATCTATGCCAACAATCTCCATCTTATCTCTTCCCATCATTGCTGATAACTTCATATTATTAAAAAATGAAAAAAGTTTTCAGAACTTGTATCATAATTGTATTTGAATTGTATTGATACATCAATCCTAAAACATAATCGTATCACACTTGTATCATATTTGTATTTAACTTGTATCTGGTACATATCCCAACATAATACCTGATCCAATACTAATAAATTTATATACAGTTACCATATATTTGTAATACAAACTGTGAAATTCGTTACGAACTCACAACTGCTCGTAGTAATATACAATGAATGTAATTATCATACATTTGTAATACAATTCCTACAACAATTATAATACAATCGCGATATATTTCTAAAAAAATGTAATACAATTATGATCTTCATCTTTTTCAAGTTTCACTCACAACTCTACACTAAAAATTTAATATAATCATATTATAATTGTATGATATTGTTTTTGATATTGATATATCATATACATGTCACAAGCAATAAAGATTTTAGAAAGAAAGAAAACAAGATTCAAAACTACCCACATGATTCTAGAGCAATATTTTGAATTTAGTCTATTGTGTGTCAATAAGAAATAACGGTTTTGGGTGATTAGTAAGAAAGACAGAAATTGAGTTTGAAAATCTTTTAAAAAGGAAATGAATCAGATTTCTTTTTTTTTTTTTTGGGGGGGGGGGGGTTATAAAAATAAAAGAGAGATTTTGGGTAATTATTAAGAAAGATATTAAAAAAAAAACAGAATCTTAAATGCATGGGAGAGTTATTGGAAATGGGCTAAAATTAAGGGATCTTGAATTTTTTTTAATAATTTTGTATATAACTTGTATATATAAATATATAAAATAATTAATAAGAACCCTAAATAAAGGTGATAAATAGATTTCTATGATAATATAGCTAGGTATAAATCTCCTGAAAAAGAACTCTAACTTAACACTAGAGCCCATGGGCTTTATATTGGGCTAGTTCAATTCTGAGCTTGGATCGAATGAACTAGATTGCATGCCTTCATCAGGAACTTGGATAATGACACAAATATGATTATAGTACATTTTAGTATCACTATTGATTTTTGAGATTTTTATATTCTTGTACATTATATGAAATTATATTATCCTCCCTACTCGAATTTTACTATAATTAT
The DNA here is from genome assembly GCA_026770625.1 of Nicotiana glauca. Classification (NCBI taxonomy): domain Eukaryota; kingdom Viridiplantae; phylum Streptophyta; class Magnoliopsida; order Solanales; family Solanaceae; genus Nicotiana; species Nicotiana glauca. Next base: position 2,548 of record MDKF010667276.1, on the reverse strand, counting down.
ATTTTATGCATCAAATTACCACTTATGTACATTTTAAGGGAATTAATGATGTTAATTAGTATCCTAAAATAACTTTACCGTATATTTTCACCCTCCCCCCCTCACGTTTCTCTCTCCACATGCCACCCCTTTCACCCACGTATCTTGCACTCACCCACAATTTTCTCTTTACAAATTTCAGAAATTTTTACTCTTATTCAAAATTCCTACCTCCATTAATGTCTCTGATTAGCTTGATTTTCAATAAAGAAAAAGATATCTTTAAAGAACAACCCTACAAAAGACAAAGGAGTAGATATTCCTTCATTTGATTTGGGTGTTCGAAAAATATTATTTGTTTGAATTGGTATTGTTGCAAAGAATTGTGATTCTCTCTATGTCTCTCTCTATCTCTCTCTATCTCTCAATCCGTAATTTCAATAATATAAAACAAAGGAAAAGAGAGCAGCAATTCCACCATTGATAGCCATTAAAAATCTTTGCAGCTTTGAATTCAAATTTTGATTTTCAAAAATTATTATTTGTTTGGATTGGGTGTTGTTGCAAACAACTGGGTATATTGTTTGGAGTTTATATTTCAATTTTGAGGGTGTTTTGGTGAATATTAGACTTGATTTTGGCCGAATTTCAGATTGAAACTCGAAGAAGAAGAAGAAGACATGATATACATTATATTTACGAAATTGCAGTAAAATTGTTGAAAAGTTCTAGAGAAATTATATTATGTTGTTTATATATTTTTTTATTTAACTATTATATGAAAGTTGAACAACATTGTATAAAAATTATATTTAAGTTGTATGATATTGTAGTTGTATATAACTAAGTAGAAATAATGTATGAAAATTATATATAAGTTGAAGATAAGTTGTATAATATAATTAGTTGTATGAAATTTGTTTTTACTATGTATAAATCAGATACTGTGACGACCCAAAGGGGTCATCACCATATTTCTCCCTTTTTTCGCGCTTTTGAGGCCTTGAAAACCTCACTTTTAGTTTTTTCGATTTGTGTGCGCAATCCGGGCGCGCAACCGGAAAGCTGTTATGTGAAATCTGTGAAAAATTTGAAGAATTTTGATATTAATATGATTAAAGTTGACTTCGGTCAATATTTTTGGTAAACGAACCCGGATCCGTGATTTGACGGTCCCGGAGGGTCCGTAGAAAAATATGGAACTCGTGCATGTGCCCAGAGTCGAAATCCGAGGTCTAGAACCCGAGTAAAAGAATTTTTCTGTTAAATTGTTTTTCTGAAATTATTAAGGAAAATAAAAGTAAAAATTGATTAAAATATTATGGTATCTGGTTCGTATTTTGGTTCCGATGCTCGATACAGGTCTTAAATATGCGTTAAGCACTTTCTGTGAAATTTGGTCAAAATCGAACGTCGTTTGACGTGTTTCGGACCTAAATATCTAAAGTTAGAAGTTTGAAATAAAGTTGATGATTTTGAGGCTTGATTCATTGATTTTGATGTTGTTTTGGCGATTTGATCGCTCGAGTAAGTTCGTAGGATGTTGTTGAGTTAGTGTGTGTGTTTGGTTTGGAGCCTCGAGGGCTCAGATGAGTTTTGGAGGTGGTTCGGGGTGTTTTGAACTTAGAATGGTAGCAGATTTTTCTGCAATTTTTGCCCAGTGAAATCCTTCTTCGCGTTCGCACTCCCCCTCATGCGTTCGCGATGCTTCATTTTGTTCCTTCATTGCGTCCACATCAGTAGTCCGCGTTCGCGTAGAGATATGAACCCCTGAGGACCCATCCTTCTTTCCTTCTTCGCATTCGCAAGGGCTGGACCGCGTTCGCGTAGTTCCCAGCCCCTTCCCATCGCGTTCGCGATGACCATTTTTCCCAGGACCCCCAACTTTCCTTCTTTGCGATCGCGTGCCCTCAATCGCGAACCGATGCCCTCAGTTCTTCTTCATCGCGAACGCGACCTCGATGTCGCGATCGCGAAGTGTAAATCCCTTTAGTGATTATTTTTAATTCCAGAACAGTAGCAGCACGGGATTGTTCTCATTTTTTGCACACGAACTCTTCTCCCTAACACTCCATAGATGATTTTGAAGAGCCTTTTCCTCCATAGCTTCTTAGGTAAGTGTTCTTAACTTCATTCTCTCTTAATTTCTTCATCTAGCCACTAATTTCCTAGCCCTAAATCATGAATTCAAAGTAGAAATCAAGTGTTTTAGGTAGAGTTAGGGTTTTAGGAATTTTGGATGGTTCAACCTCAATTTGGGGTCGAATCTTAAAATAAATTATATATTTGAACTCGTGGGGTTACGGATGACTAGGTTTTGGTCCGAGCCTCGTGTTTGGACCATGTGGGCCCAGTGTCGAATTTTGGTATTTTTGGAAGAATGCTAGAAAACTCATTTCTAGGCTATGGGATTATGTTGTTGAGCCTTAATTGATATTATTGAATTAATTATGCCTAGATACCACCGTTTCGGAGTCGGATTTTAGAAGAAAGACGGTATTAGAGAGTTGATTGCTATTCTTTGGACCGAGGTAAGTGTTTGATCTAACTTTGGCTTGAGGGAATAGGA
>MU687923.1:3269-91435 GCA_026770625.1 Nicotiana glauca | reverse complement strand
CACTTCGTCTCTTTCAGAGACCCCCTCCCTCTGAAACCCTAACACCCGCCGCTCTATTCTCCACGACCATGGATGGTGCCGCCGCCCCCAAATCCTACCAAACTAACACCTTAAAACCCCCATGAGCCCCTTATACCAAAACTATGACTATCTCCCCTCAAATCTATCCGTAACCCCTCGAATCATAGATCCAAGTTGAGCCCTAGAAGTCGAAGTCAAGATTTTTCGGACATTATCGGTCCAAAATAATTTTATTTGCTTGTTCTCTATGGGAACATGCTATTAATGTTAGATTGGACCAAGAATCCAAAGATTTGAAGTTGGACTTGTTCTATTTCTTGGTCTGAATGGTGGGAGGTATTCTTTCTATATATGCTTAATTGTCTTTTGTTTTGCTTTTCCCCTTTATTACTTTCTTTCTGATCTTCTCCTCTCTTTGTTTTTCGTTCTTCTTGATTATATTAGTTAAAATTCTCTATTTTAGTTTACAACTTTCCGATCATGTCAGTGTTTGTTTTTGTCTCGTTGAATGCTTAATTATTTTCTTTCATCATACAAAACTTTTTTTTATATCGTTTAATTTCCTTCAATTAACTAGGACCAATTGTTAGTAATTAGGCTCAGTTGGACTATTGTTGAATGGTGTGGGGCAAATTGGGCTTTTTTTGAAATTAGCCCAGGTCAGGTGAATTCAGCTTTGGGTTAATATTGACCCATAACTCATTTTGGGTTCAAGGTAAATTTTAGGGGTATTGGGGGTGTTTTAGGAACTCTAGGTCAGGAAATCTTTCCCAACTGATTTCAGAAGTCTCTAGTAGGGGCTTTAGGAGAATTTCAAAATTTTTGGGGGTGTAACTTGGTTGGCAACTCAGAAGTTTAGGGTCACCTAGGAGAAAATGAAAAATCAAAAGGGAGGTAAATAGTAAGTAAGTGGTCCTGAGGGCTGCCCTTTTGTTAATGCTATATAAGATATCATTCTTGCCTTTTAATGCAAGAAATAGAGAGCTGAAAATCAAAAAGGGGTTGCATAGTTTACCGTTAGATAGAAATCTGGAAGCATAAAGTTCAGAAGAAATCAAAAACCAAAAAAAACAGTACAAGTTTTTTTTTCCAAAATCACTGTTTCATTGTGTGGTTTGCTCATTTCTGAAGTTATTGTTTAGTTGTAGAACACCTTCTGATTCATATGGGGTATAAATGGATTAAGCTTTGGTGTTAAAAGTTTGGTTTTGAAGATTAGTTTTGGTTATTGTTCAATGGAAACTGGTTTGGACAGCTGCATCTCTCTTTCCTATTTGAAATTGATATATCTAGGTTGATTTTGCTGATTTGTTCATTGCTTCATTGAGTCTGCTGGTGGGATTTCACTTGTTGCATTGCTAAGTGTTGGGATGTGAGTTGACTGCTCGTGCCTGCTGCTGACCCTCTCGTTTTCTATTATTTTTGCTGTCTAGATATTTTTCTACTCACGAGCAACAAGTGAATGCTAGTTATGTGATTCAAGTGGAAATTTAATAAATGCAAGTTACATTTACTTAGTTTTCTTCCCAATTCTCCTATTGTTTTCAATGTTCTATAAGTAGACTTCTAGCTATTAATGTCAATCAGGCTTCCACCTTCATTATTTGTGCATTTTGAATACATGTGTGAGGATGAAGTATTCTGAATCCATGCTTGTGAGTAGGAGTAAATCTGGACTTGTAACGATGAATGAACTATGGACTTTAGCACATTCAGTTTTATTTTGATCTAATAATGTAGATCACGAATCCTTGCTTGGTTTCTGTTGAAGATCAGTGAGGTTTTAATTCTGATGTTTGTCTGGGTGTTAAATTTTTGCTTTTAAGTATAATAACTTATGCAGATCTTGTTTTATTCAGCATGTGCAGATAAGTTTAATATTTTAGATCCATGTTCATTCTGGCAATTGATTTTGTAATTAGGAAGATGTTGTTTGAGATGCTGTTGGCAGAACTTGGTTGATTTCAACTTATAAGTTTTTTTTCTCTTTTCTTTAACAAAAAAAATGAGAATGCTTTCATTAATCAACAGTGTTTAGTGTGTAAATGACTTCCATGTGAATGTGGGTAATCTAAAATGACTTAGAATGGGTTTTAGTTTAATTTCAATCATTGTTTCAATGCTTAGCAATTGCGAGTTTAATTCTGGTGATTGTTCAATGTCGAGTTTGAGGATCTGTGGTATTTAAATCCTCGTCGCTATCTTTCTGTTTTGCGAAAGGGGCTTGACACCTGTTGCCATTGTCCTGGAGTTGACCCCTCGCCTCTTGGCACTTGATTTGAATGTGCCTCGTCTGAAATAGGCCTGGTTCGAGTCCCAAAGTTGGCAACGACTTTTTGTGCTTAATTTTAACTTGGCTTGTTTAAAAAAAACGGACTGCTTTCAGTTGTTGTGGAGGTTTGATATGTGTATCTTGGAACATTATATTTGCACATGACCTATACGAATTGGGCCTCACGTTGGTCCAAACTTTAAATTCAAACCAAGGACTTCTTCCTTTGAAACATATTCTGTTAGCTTGAACCATGGTGAGATCTTTACCCTTTAATGTTGGATAATTGAGTTTCTTTAATTAGTGGAGGCAAGCCATATTTAGATAACTCGTAGTTTATAGCTCTCCGAGCTTTAGTTTGAATATCCTTTTAAAAATTAGAATCAAGGTGCGCCATGTCAAACAAAAATGAAAATTGCACGGGCATCGCTTTATTAATCCTGAATTGATCCTTAAATTCCGAGGCGTGCCATTTAGCAAATTCCATGACCCTCGCAAAGTGCAAACACGTAGTTGCTTTAGGCACGTGTTTAATAATATTACTTTTCTAAATTCAGGTGCGTATTTATATGACCCAAATTCAAATGCCAATGAAGTTAAAATATGTCAAAGACCATGGGTGCATTTATGTGATGTGGTTTGAGACGTGTTTTAATAACGTTGCAATTTTCTCTAAAAAATAAATAAAAGCGGTTAAAAAGTTAAAATTTGCACATAGGTTCACAATTTTTTAAAATCAGACTATTCAAGTTGAATATGATAGTTGAGCGACCGTGCTAGAACCACGGAACCCGGGAATGCCTAACACCTTCTCCCGGGTTAACAGAATTCCTTACTCAGATTTCTAGTTCGCGGACTATTAAACAGAGTTCTTTTCCCTGATTCAGGATTCTAAACCGGTGACTTGGGACACCATAAATCTCCCAAGTGGAGACTTTGAATCTTTAATAATAATCTCGTTTCGATTGTCCTTAATTGGAAAAACTCGCTTTATACCCTTAGGGGTGTAGTGAAAAAGGGGGTGTGACATTTACCACCACACGTAAACTGAAGCGATCAATCACCCATGAACGGTATGATAACCTCGAAGAAAGTGTCGTCGTTGATAAGTCTGATACAAACGGTTTGACTTTTCCTCACTTCGATGCTTTTGTCATTACTTTACGTATTTCAGATACTGATGTAAAAAGAATAATGGTAGACGAAGGATGCGGTGCATATATTATTCACCCTCGAGTTCTCGCAAAAATGCAACTCGAGGACAAGATAGTACATAACACTAATAGGTTTTAACAATGCAGTCGAGTGAACCTTAGGAGAAATAACGCTGCCCATTCTGGCCGGGGGCATCACCCTAGAAACAACATTCCATGTCATGAACTAGGGCACAACTTACAACACCATCATAGGACTACCGTGGATACACGCCATCAGGGCCATCCCGTCCAGATATTCAGCATCCGAGGATAACATCGCACATCCCAAGAATGCTATGGCATCACTCAAGATCGTACGTACACACGACATCTAAAAGGAATAGGATTAGAAGCATAGCAATTACCAAAGTCGGGGCCCAAACTCAACGAACAGAAAGATGTTATCATGGACCCCGACATCGTGGAAGCTACAGGGTCAACGGTAGAAGATCTTGACCTTGTCCAACTAGACAGCAGCGACAATAGAAAAAGGGCTTAGATAAGCCATAAGCTCCCTAGGCCAGGTAAATTTCATAAGTTTTTAATTAACAAATGCCAATCTGTTTGCTTTTTCCCACATAGATATGCCAGGTATCCCAAAATACGTTGCCACACATAAGTTGAGCGTCGATCCGATCTACCCTCCAATATGACAAGTAAGAAGAAAATTCAATGCCACAATCAACGAAGCCGTCAAAAATGAATTGGATAAATTATTCACTAACGGCTCCATCCGACAATCGAAATACCCCCAATGGGTCGCCAATGTAGTCATGGTGAAAAAGAAAAACAGAAAGTGGAGGATGTGCGTGGATTTCATAGACCTGAAAAAAGGTTGCCCGAAAGACTCCTTTTCATTACCTCACATTGACCAACTCATCGACACAACGACAGGGCACGAGTTCTTGAGCTTTTTAGATGCCTACTTAGGTTGCAACCAAATCCTCATGGAGGAGGAAGACCAAGAGAAGACTACTTTGATCACCCATCAGGGGAACCTACTGCTATAGAGTCATGCCATTCAGGTTAAAGAATGCAAGGGCAACTTATCAAAGGCTGTCTACCAAGATATTCAAGGACCAACTCGGCAAAACAATAAAAGTGTACATAGGTGACATGTTGGTCAAAAAAAAAAGGAAGGAAGGCCACATCGACCACCTAAAAGAAGCCTTCGGTATACTAAAGAAATATAGTATGAAGCTAAACCCTAAGAAGTGTGCCTTCAACGTAACTTAGAGTAAGTTCCTTGATTTTCTTTTATCACAAAGAGTCATCGAAGGTCAACCCCAACCAGATCAAAGCCATCAAGGGAATACCTAAAGTATTGACCATCAAGAAATAGGTACAAAAACTGATAGGACGTATAGCTGCCTTGTCGAGGTTCATCTCATGATCCTCTGACAGATGCCACAAATTCTTCAATGTACTCAAAAAGGAAAATGGGCTCTAGTTGAATTTAGAATTCATCGAGGCCTTAAGAGAACTAGAAGCATACTTGTCCTCGCCCACGCTACTCGCCAAAGCAGAACCCGGCGAACGCTTCCAAGTATACTTGACCGTATAAGACGTCACAGTAAGCGTAGTATTGGTCCATGAAAACAAAGGTACACAACGTCCAATTTATTATATTAGCAAAACTCTGGTCGACACCAAAATGAGGTACCCCCACCTCAAAAAATTGGCCTTGGCATTGGTTATAGCTTCACGAAAGCTTAGGCCCTATGTTCAATTCCACCCCACATCAATGGTGACTACCTTCCCCTTACGGAGTATCCTACATAAACCCGAACTGGGAGATTGGCCAAGTAGGCCATAGAATTCAGAGAGCACAATATAACATATCAGCCACAAAAAATGATTAAACCGCATGTACTAGCCGACTTGATCGGCAACTTCAGTGCCAAAATAATGCCTGAGGTCAAGAAGGAAACACCTCGTACCTTTCCTAGGTTACCCGACCTATAGGTCGTATACACTGATGGCACATCCAACGCGTCAGGATCTGGTTTGGGACTCGTACTTGAGGTCCCAACAGTTAAATTCATCCGCCAATCCATATAGTGCCCTGATATGGTTAATAATGAGGCCGAGTATGACGTCGTAATTGCAATACTAAAGCTAGCTCTCAAATACAGAGCACGACGAGTCATCCTCAGATGCGACTCCCAAACTCGTGGTCAACTAAGTTATAAGGAATTTTCAAATCAAATAACAAAGGCTGCAAAAGTACCAGGCAAAAATCCATAAACTGCTGCCAAAATTCAAGGAATGTCAACTCGACCAGATACCTCGGGCGGAAAATATTGAGGCAGATGTCCTCGCTAAGTCAGCAGCGGCCACAAAAAACATTACAAAGAAAAAGTGGTCACCCTCCTCCACTCGTCAATAGACCAACATGAGGTACATTCCATAAACATGACTTGGGGCTGGTGCAACTGTGTAATATCATATTTACATGAGGGATTACTTCCATCTAACAAAAAGGAAGCCAAAAAGCTTCAAATGTAGGTGGCCAGGTACAATATCATAAATCACGACCGATACAAAAGAACGTTTGGAGGCCCCTTGGTTAAATGCCTAGGGCCAAACCAAACAATGCGCGTCCTCGAGGAAGTGCACGAAGGCCACAGCTATACCCATACCAGCAACTGTGCCCTTGTTAGATGCCTCATTCGAGCGGCTTATTATTGGCCCACAATAAAGAAGAAGTCGCTGACTATGTCAAGAAGTGCGAATAGTGCCATAAATATGCTCCTATGATACATGTAGCAGGCAAGCACCTGCACTCGGTTACATCACCATGGCCGTTCATCAAATGGGGAACGGACATTGTCGGACCCCTTCCAGCAGGGCAAGGTAATATACAATTTCTTTTGGTTTTAACTGACTATTTTTTCAAGTGGGTAGAAGAAGGTGCATTTGCACAAATACGTAAACAGGAAGTTATAAAATTCATATGGAGAAATATCATATACCGCTTTGGCATCCCAAAGAAATCAACTGTGATAATGGACCCCAATTCACCGGAAAGAAGACCGCTGAATTCTTCAAAAAATGGCACATTAAGCGAATACTCTCCATGCCATATCAACCTACCGGTAAAGGTTAGGCCAAATTATCCAACAAACAATACTAAATATCTTAAAGAAAAATCTTGAGACGAGGGACTATGGTCTAAATTGCTACTAGAAGTACTGTTGGCATACAACACCACGCTAAAGAAAGCATAGGAGAAATGCCATATTCACTGGTCTATGGGACTGACGCCATGATACCAACTGACGTCGGGGAACCTAGTTTGAGATACTTCAATGAAAGTGGACCAAGTAATAACGAAAATAGAAAACAAGACCTCGACGAAGTAGAAGAGCGAAGATACATGGCTCATATAAGAATGAAAGCCCAAAAATAACAAGCAGAAAGGTACTACAAGAAAAAGGCCAAAGTACGCCCACTCAAAGTTGGAGACTATGTACTCAAGGCCAAAACATAGGTGAGCAAAGATTCAAGAAAAGGTAAACAAGGAACCAATTGGAATGGGCCATACAAAATCACGACAACAGCAAACAAAGGATCATTCAAACTAGAAACAATGGAAGGAAAGCTACTATAAAACAATTGGAACATCGTTCACCTCAAATACTTCAACTTCTAAAAACTAACGCCCTCCAAGTCGTACTCTTTTTACCTCACTCGGGTTTTGTCCCAATTAGGTTTTCTTGGGGAGGTTTTTAATGAGGCGACGAAGAGGACATCTCGAAATTCAAGTATAATTGATCGTCCCTCCTTCTTACTACTCCTCCAGGCCGGACGATGAAGGTACTAGGTATATTAGAACTTCTCCAATATATGTATGGAACAAACACAAACATGTAATATTCTCCAATGAATAGAATAAAAAGGCATCTTTGCACAACTCCACCAAGTCATTTTACACTTTACATTCGAACTCGCTTAAATTACGTTACATTCGATCTCGCTTGAATTACATTACATTTGAACTCGCTCGAATTATGTCACATTCGACCTTGCTCGAATTACTTCATATTCAACCTCGCTCGAATTACGTTGCATTCGACCTAGCTCGAATTACTTTATATTCGACCTCTCTCAAATTACATCACATTCGACCTTGCTTGAATTATGTCACATTAGACCTCACTCGAATTACTTTACATTCGACCTCACTTGAATTACATTATATTTGACCTCGCTCGAATTATTTTATTTTCAACCATATGAAACCCCAATCTCATACGAGCTAATTAATACTCGACCTCAAGTCAATCTTTGTTCGACACAATATCAACCATATACAGACAACAAAAAAATTAGGGGCTTCCCCACATAGCAAAAAAAAGAAGGAAATGAGAATAGTAATCCAGAAATACATAGCAAAAGGGGGATTATTCCATTCCAAATATCGAATTACAATAATTTTTACAAAGGGCTCAAGGATGCCCTCACAAAAATAGCAAAGTAAAAAAAACAAGTACGATAACTTTATTCCATGTCATCCCTATCGGCATAATCATAATCGCACCAAGGATCATAGGCAAGCCTATACGCAACATCGTCATCCTAATCCAGGCAGGCATAGTAGGTTCGTAACCACAAGCTTCACAGGCTGCACATGCCTTGGCACAGATGCCTTGTAAGGTCCCGTAAATAAGTTTTGGCCTCAAAACTTAGTAACTCGTGGCACATGCCTTGGCACGGACCGCATTCCTGCCGCATAGTGAATCAGAGAGTTGGTCATGGTCCATTATGCGACCGCATAATTAGTATGCGGACCGCATTTCCACCGCATACCCAGGCAGAGATGTCCAGTGATTTGGGGTCAGTTCTGCGGTCTAATATGCGGACCGCATTATTATGCGATTGCATAGTGCGACCGCAGATCTTAACCGAACTTTTATTTTCTAAAATTTAAAACCCGACCCCCTTTCAAATATAACACCCTAACCCCTTATTTTTACCATTTTTCTAAACAAAACAAAAGAGAGGGAGGAGGGGTTCTTGAGAGAGAGTTTCTTTTTTTCAAAAAGTTTTTCCTCAAATTATCTGGTCCGGGAAATTTTAAAGCAAGTGTCTTCATCTCCATTACTACAGGTAAAATCCCTACCCCATTTTCATTGGCTTTCAGATTTGTTGAGAGGGGGAAAGTCTCATGCATTAGTTCTTGATAATAGGGGTTTAAACATCATGCATGTTTATTAAAACCTAAAATTTAGTAAGAGTAGTTGGGAAGGAGTAAAGAATTGTGTAAAGAAGGGTTGATAACCTAAATAAACTCGGATAGTAATTGTGAATTTCAAATTCTAAGAAATATGTGTTAATTTGTAAACTAGATGAAGTGGCTAGATTGCTTGGTGACTGATAATAGGAGTTTAAAAAGGGAATTTGACTCCAGGTATGTATGGCTAACCTTGACTTTGTAAAATCTCCTCGTTGGTGTTCAAATGTTTGGTAGATGACATTCACGTGGGTAAATTGTGAAATTCGTGTGATTTGTATGGTTGTGATTATGATATGTGGTATTAGATGAAAAATAAATGGCGTAAGGAAATTGTAACGGGTGCAACTGAAATAATTGTGATATTAACATCTATGGCCTATCGTGGGCAAGTAAAATTGTAACATGAAACACTTGTGAATTGTGGAATATGATGGAAATAGTATTGATGGCTACGGAAACACTTGTAAATTATTGTTGCTACTCCTTAAGAAGTGTTGTTGTGATCTTTGTGAATTGTTCATTACTGTTGTTGTGATTGTTTGTGAATTGAAAATGTACGGTGGGATCGAGTTGCGCGCCGCAACACGAAGTAATAAGGTGCGGGTAGTGGTGATAAGGGTGGCCGAGGTAATAAGGTGGCCGAGGTAATAAGGGTAGAAAGTGATCGAAATCACTGTTGAAATAAAAATATGAGCAAAAATGTAAAATCTATTGATGTGGAAATGTGGAAGGGAAAACGGGAGAGTTTGTAAAACTTGTTTGGCTTGATTGTCCTTTCTTTATGGAATTGATTGTTGTTTCTGTTACTGTTGCTTACTTGTCTATGGCTTGAGTTTACTTGGCGCAAAGTTTGTTATACATACCAATACAATTCAAGTGTACTGACGTCCCTTTTGCCAGGGGTGCTACATTGGTGTTATGATTGTAGGTTGATCTGCAGCAGGTATTCCAGCCCACCGCGTAGCTCCCTCTTCGCCTTCCGTCAATTGTTTGGTGAGCCCCATTCCTCTCGGGGCCCTACGTGGCTCGGGCCGTTTGTTTCTGTAGTTTTATTTTGCTGTTGTGTAAGGTATAGCCGGAGCCTTGTTACCGGCAAGTACTGTATTATTCCGTTGTATCTTTAGAGTCTCCATCGACAGTGGATGTGGGTTAGAAGCTTATGTATATCCATGTTTCTTTTGTTGGACAACGAATTGGTAATTTCACTAACTATTATGTATGTATGTTTTGAAACAGGGTGATCTAAATTAATTATATGGCTAGTTCTTAGAATACTGAATAAGGAAAGCAAGGGGTGGCTCATGGGTTAGGAAAGGCACCTAGGTCCGCTTGACTGGGGATACCCGGTCGAGCGCCGGTCATGTCCCTCGAGTTTGGGGCGTGACATGCCCTCAAGCTCTGCTTCGGAAACTTTCCCGGCAATCTTCAAGGATATGTACACGTCAAGTTCAACTTCGGCATGGACTCATATCTCATATAACTCTTGCAGCACGCGGGGATCCATAGAATTATAAGATGTAGGTAGCTGCGACTTTTGTCGCGTCTCCTCAGCCCTCAAGACAATGACTTGCTCATTTAACCCTGATAACTCTGCCTCTAAACCCTGGATACTTTCTTCAAATCTCGCCACCTTAAGCGCCAATATGTCCACCTCATTATCCCGCTCAGACATACAAGTACGGAGGGTGTTATATAGGGCTGCCGCTTCGGCCATAGAGGCCACTCTGCCTTTCTCAGCCCGACCCAATTCTTCGACCTTGGCACTCAGCTCACCCCTAAGATTGATAGCCCTTGACTCCGAGGCCCAAGTTCAGCCATTAAGGATGCCACCTGTATTTGAAGTTCAACATTCTCAGCCATCACCCCACTACTCACCTCGAGCTCGTCCTTTTGGCCTTTAGTGCTACCTCAATCTCGCCGCACCTACTGATGCCCCTCATAAGCTCATCGCCACTTTCACTTAGCTCGCTATATTTTTTCGACAGATCATCATCTTTCTATTTGAGCATATCATGAAGCAATTGTAATTCGCCATCCTGGCTAAGAAAGTTGGCCAATATTTGGTTCTTAGTACGGTACTCCTTGTACTTAGATGTCATCTTCTTAAAAATGGTCGCCCTACGCTCCTCCTACCAGTCACACTCGATCCCCATGATAAGAGTCTGATGCAAAATAATAAAGGGAAATCAATGTAAGCACATTGCACACCCAAAACAACCCTGACCTAAAATGGAAAAGCACTCACCCGCAGAGCCATGCCAAAAATGCCCAGTGACAAGTCGACATCTGTCATCATCTATAACATCATATTCTTAGAAGCCACCCACTGAGGGGCAAAGTCCGGCACTACCCATTCTGAGTAATCCAAAAGGTCGTAGTTCACATGGATGACTATGTGCCGATTAGGACCCTTCATCCTTATATCCACATGAGTAGTCCTCTCCACGGCGGCCCGAATCTCCTCAGTGTCGATATCCAAGCCGGGGTCATCATCCCCCGTAGGAATAACTCTGCTTCCAGTTGCTTCCCTTTTTTCCCTTCTTGCGTCGGGAGAATCGGGTTTATGACATTTTTGGTATAGGGCAACTCGTTCCTTTTGGGAACTGAGTTTTGAATTTGAAGAGTCACCACATAATAATTTATGGTGCATTAGGACACCTACAAGGTTTGCTTCTAAGTTTGCATGATAACTAGAGATAGGGTAAGGGCATGAAATTATCCTAAGGGGAAGGTGTTAGGCACCCCTCAGGATCCACTGGTGTGGTTCCCGGCCAGATAGTTCTTCGTGAATTTGGTGCAATTAACATATAAATAGATAAGGCTCAAATAAGAGGGATTTTAATGTTTGAAAGAGCAACTATTAAAAGGCTGGTTTTCGACAAGAAGTTATAACTCTTTAAAGGAAAAGAAAGAGAGGGGAGGAGGTCCTAGGTTTATTTACAATATGGATCACGTCAATGCAATACCCGGTAATCACTCCTCAAAAGAGGGGCTACACGTGGTATTAGCGCACCGGTCATCATATCCATATCTACCCTTCCCACCCCATTAAGGTACTAAAGCGCGGATTGGTCTCGACTATTATTTTCTACTATTACCCATCCCATTCCTATCAGTCCCAGAGAATCGGAGAACTACTATTCCTAAAGGGAGGGATATTAGGATGACTTTGAGGTTTTAAAGGTGAAAAATCTAAGGCGACATACAAAACACATTGGACTGCACATTAAAGAGGAATCATATAAAATAGTGAAGTCTCATATATACCTCCTCAAACAAAGCAATCAAATAGCATGACTCAAACAAAAACCAAGGCTTGAATCTAAAATACTAAGGCAGGGGGATCTTGAGTTGTTAAAGCAGACCAATTTATTATGTAACTCAGACAAGAAGTCCAAGTCAGACCTGCCTGCTGGTTGTAGAAATTACTGGTTAACGGAACGGGCTCAGTTGTATTAGTTATCCCTTGAGGCTTGCCTAAGTGTTAGGTGAGAACTTACGAACATGGTGTCTATAATTGATTCAGAGTGGTAAAGCAGTAACAAATTTAAAAAGCGAATGGTTTGAGATCCTATAGGCATGCTTGCTAAGGAGATTAGGTTACTTAAAAACTAGTTCAGAATAGACTGATTTTAAATTAGACTAGTATCAGATACTGCCAATGATGGTGTCCACTATCGGTGATTTTAATCCCTATGGAAATGATATCTAACATTATTGATTTTAATCCCCTATAGGCATGATATCTTGTTGAATGATTTTAACTCCTATAGGCGTGGTATCTAAATGCTGATTTTTTGCCCCTATAGGCATTATATCTAGTTGAATGGATAAACAAGTAGGATTTTACTTGAGAATTCCTATAGGCATAATTTCTATACATTATACGGATTTTCACATTACAAACACAAGATCTACTTATAGCCGTTTGGATCCTAAAGCATGATATCTAAGTGGTAGCAAACGTGCATAATTTTAAATAAGTCCTATAGGCAGGTTATCTAGATGTGAAGTTGAACATGCAGAATTTGAAAACCCTATAGACATGGTGTCTAAATGTAGAATTGAACACGCATGATTTAAAATAGTCCTATAGGCATGCGTTCTAAATGAAGAATTGAATCACAAATAATATAGGTATGTTTTCTACCCTTGAGCATGCATAATTACCCATCCCTTTTCACTAGCCAACCCCAATGTTTATTATAAATTATTACAAACTGAACAATGAATTACATCAGAAAATTAAAAGAAAAGTTACCAGAGGAAGCCTGATTCTTGACTTCCTCTCTGAGTTATGGAATAAACCACCTCAAAATGTCATATTTCAAAGCCTTTCTCAGACTTGAGTATGTCAAAGTTCCCTAAGGGTCTCAAGAGAAACCCGGGCAGTGCTCACACCCAAGCTGCATAACAAGATGAGATAAGTGCAGTGTGGAACAGCCAGCCCTTATGTGTCCAAGTTCAGAGGGAGCTCATGGGTCCCAAGGCAAGGCTCACACAAGAGGGGCAGAATTTAAGTCTAAGAATATGGTGGAAGTACAAGAATGGAGATTTAAAAGTTGAGGGGTAAAGAAGAAGGATAAAGGGTGATGGGAAAATAGTTTTAATAAAGCATAAAGTTAATAATCTTCATACATAGGGGTCAAGGGAATTGGGAATACATTGCAAAAAGCATATATCCTTAGGCAGGGATCAGTTTCGAGCATGCACAACAATAAATGATGCTGGCATGCCTATAAATCAACTATAACATACAACATATAGAGGGGATAGGGAGGTTATGATCCCAGGGGATCAGGTTTGAGTCATGCACATCAATATCCAATGCTGTCATGCCCCAAACCAACAAAAGATATCAAACACATAGGGGATGGGGGTTTAGGATTCATAAACCATAATAAATGACTGACATAATTCATAAGAGAGCATTAATTCAGAATAGAAAGAAGCAGATTACAGCCATAATAATGGGACTTGACTAAACACAAATAGGAAACAAACAAGGTTGAATGAAATAGTAAAGAAACATGTTGTTGATGTTGAAAATTAGTTAGAACTACCATTAAAGATCTAAATGTAGAGAAAAAGTAAGCAAGCTTCCCACAGACTAGCCTTAACTTTCAGCTGGCTAAGTAAAGCATCAAAACGAGTTGAAACAGAGAAAATAGAGAGATTTTAATGGAGTGTGTGTCTGAACTCAAGTATTTTATTCCTTGTGTTCGTGTCTTTGAAAGAAGAGGGGCGTGGGGTATTTATATCTTTTGAAAACATGTGAGAAGGAAGGTAATAAGTAAAGTTCAATGCAAATATGAAAACAATCAATAGTCAGAATCAATCAACCAAGTGATTCCCCTTTAATTGAGGAATCACTTGTTTAACGGGGCTATCGGGTTCAAAAGAAGGAAAGAAAATTAGTTTGTACGCAGACTGATTATTACCAAAAAAAGAAGGAGTAAACCATTAAGTAAGCAATCGAGTCAAAGTACAGAGATACACTTGTTTTGGTGAAAAGATTTAGCAAGGCAATAATAAGGAAAGGGATCAATTACTTTAATAGGCGAGTGAAATTAGAGTTCACAAAAGAGAAGTTTTGAAATCAGTCCCAAGATTGAGAATCAATCAAAGAGGGAACCTCAGAATATAAATAGAGTGTAGAAAAAATAGACATGTGGGTCCAAACTATTGGCAAAAGAAATAGCATGCAATAGTAGCGCAAAGTCAGTAGATAGCTATCATTCGAAGCATGATAGTCAAGTAGGTAAAGTCTCCTTGAATTAGTAGTAAAGAAAAATAGAGTATCAGAAGCATGCAAAGGGTCCCACAGTAACAGATGAGAAAACCCTTCTGAAAAGTTAGGGTTTCCAAGCATAGTCGAGTTTCAAAGATAGTAAGAATCCAAAATCAGAGGAATCACATAAAGAAAAGAGATGATGAAACAAAGGAACTTCAAATCAAGTCAGGTATTCAAACGAGCAGTTTCAAACCCAAAGACATAGGTTTTTCTTTCACAGTAGCAAGCTTAACAACAAATAAATCGAACAAATACTAGCAAACAATTTCAGAAACTCGAATGGACCCAAAAAAATTAGGGTTTTCAACATCAATCGAGTTCGAAGATGGTAAACAAGTAAATCATACAAATACTTAGAAAATAGTCTCAGAAACTCGAATGAACCCAAAAGAAATTAGGGTTTTTAACATGCTAAACTCATATAGGAGAACGACAAGAGCAAAACTTAATAAAATCATAAATACGTTAAGATCAGAGAAGATGTTTCAAATAATTTAGAAGAAAAACCCTAATCGGAGAAGATGAAGAGTCTTTTTTGAAAGCAAAATTAAAGAAGCTTTGAGAATGCGTTTAAAAACTCATAGCAAGCATGGATTAAGGTACACCTAAAAGAAGTTGAAAAGGTCTTAGAGATTAGGGTTTCAGAAGAACCCAGAAAAGGTGAGAGAGGCTTTGAAAGTTACAGATCTAAATAGGAGAGTCAAAGGGCTGACTCGAATGGCCATGGCTTGCCGGAGAAAGGTCGGAGATAATGGGTGAAAGGTCATCGAGCAAAGACTGGACCAAGCCCATTTAGAGTCTAGTCATGAGACCGCAGAACTAAACATGTAGAAGCTATAAAAGGCTGGTACAGGTCTCTGATGACCTCGAAAGGCCATGGATTAGGGTGGATTAGGGTGGCGGCGGCTAGGGTTTGGGGTTATTATAGAGAGAATTTGGGAGAGAAGAAGAGTTCAAGGGTGGCAGATTGTGAATAATGAATTAGGTTTGGGGGCGGTCTTTTAGGTTTAATTAGGAAAGGGTAGCGGGTGGCCGTTGATCTAAATAATCAACAACTGAGATTTAAAGGATTAGGTGGAGATCCGGGTATGGGTCAGTTTAATTGGGTAGGGGTCGGGTATGAGTAGGAATTGGGTCAGGGTAAATTGGGTTTAAATTGGGATAGAATTTAGGCCATAATTTAAATGTAATCTGGCTAGATTTTAAATAGCCATTTTTCCTATTTGATTTGTAAAAATAATAAAATAATTTTTGAAAATAAATTAAAGGTACTTAACTAATTTATAGCACATACTTAACTATTTGAAAATACAAACTAAATTTTATTTATATAAAACACAATTAAATCTAAAAAGGGGCTAATATTGCAATTATATGCACTTTAGCTTAAAAATACTAACTAAATTTATAAAAAATATGAAAAAAATATCTTAGCCATATCTTGGCATAAATAAAAAGTTTAACAAGAATCACCAAAATGATAACTTTGGAGATGATTATTGGATTTTTATGGATATAAATAAGGGAATGAATTGATTTAAAAATCTTTCAAATTTAAGAAAAAATAAGGAAATACTTGGATAAGCTCATACATGCATACATATGCTATTTTGAATTTATTATGCATAAAAAATATGTATACGGGAAAAATTGGCTATCAACAACTGCCCCTCTTTAACCGGGAAGGAGGAAGAGTTGTCGGGTAAAGATATGATGGCCAATTTTGACTGAACAAAATGGTTTGAAGACAATAGGATGTGCCCTGGCTTTTGAGCTGCCTACATATCCCTGGTCTTACAGGAATCAGGCCATATGTAGTTCAGGATCCATCAGCGGAGTATGCCGACAGGTATTTTCCAAGAACGAACGCAATGTCTCAGTTAGGGTGAATGAAAGGCTTATGGGAGTAGTTAGGTCTGATGTGGCTGCAGGCACCGGAGCAAAAACGCTCCTACCGGGATAGTTGTTGCTTGTTGGTTTACCTGTAAATAAGTAATACAAGCATATATCGTACGTAAATTTAGACATGATGCAAATTTCTATCAGACCATCAATGTCGTCTTCGGACAGTTAGGATGATGTCTTTAGACTATGATGTCCTGGGCCATGAAGCGTATATTAAAGGATTTGTAGGCTATGAAATGATACTTTCGGGCTATGAAAATGGTGCCTCCGAACCATGATGCCTTTGAATCATGATATGCAAAAGATTGAAAGGGATCCTCAGGCCATGACATGGTGTTCTCGGGCTCTGAGGATGGTGCCTCTGAACGATGACGCCTTTGGATAAATTAGCGATATTTCAGCCGATGAAGGATGCAGTAGCATGTGGCAATCTTTCAGCCTTGCAGATGTAGAAATCTTTCAGTCGTGCGATGTGGTGATCTTTCAGCCGTGCAAATATGGTGATCCTTCAACCATGCAATATGGTGATCTTTCAATCGTGCAATGTGGCAATCTTTCGGCCGTTTAATGTGGTGATCTTTTAGCCATGCAATGTGGCGATCTTTCAGTCGTGCAATGTAAATGCAATAGAGGTAGAGCTTAACCTCGAAAGACAGAATAGTAGCCTTATGTAAGTTCGAAGGCAGAATGGTAGCCTTATGCAATGCAAATGCAGATAGAGGTAGAGCTTAACTCGGAAGGCAGAATAGTAGCCTTGTGCAAGTTTAAAGGCATAATGGTAGCCGTATGCAAGTTGGAAGGCAGGATGGTAGACTTATGCAATGAAATGCAGATAGAGGTAGAACTTAACCACGGAAGGCAGAATAGTAGCCTTATGCAAGTTGGAAGGCAGAATGGAAGCCTTATGCAAGTTGGAACGAAGACTGGTAGCCTTATGCAATGCAAATACAGATAGAGGTAGAGCTTAACCTCGGAAAGCAGAATGATAGCCTTATGCAGGAAACAAAAGAGCAAATGGCAGTAGAGTTTCTTAACTGATAGAAAATTACGGCATGGTGATCACTAGGAGGATTGTGACATTCGAAATATTATGGGTGCATGCTGATAGCAGATGTTGGTAAGTGAAATGGTTGGGAGAATCGTGTTCTTGAACAATGTCTATTTTATGGGCGGATAGTGCGTGCAATGATTTTGTAATCTTTGTGCCGGCATCCAAAGATAAATCGTGAGTTATGTAAAGGGGGAAAGGTTAGTTCGTATCCCCTGAGGCTCTGCTCGTCTTTGATCCGCTGATACTGTTGATATCATTGGGGTAGCGTTGCCAAACAAAGGAGTTTCGATGATAGGTATGCATGATTTTGATGTAAAAGTATGACATAAATATATAATTTAATAGTTTTTTTTAGATGAACAGACGATTGTGACGCGGTTCGAGACATTGCAACCTCTCCTGCTATAGAATTTTAAGGTTCCTCCTCAAAATTTTGCCCTATTTTGATGGGTTGACGCCTCCGACTATTGCTCGTGCGATGATCAGCTGAAATTACTTCGAAATTTTTAGGGTCCTCCTCAAAATTTTGCCCTAGTTTCCAATTTCGGGGGGAAATGAAAACTTAATTGAATTGTGACTGAACCCATAAGGCTGCCTACGTATCCTCTCTTAAACAGTAATCAGGTCTGGCGTAGTTCAATTTATATCATATCGGAAAAATATAAAGATTACACATAGTAACGCTTAATTGTATCTGAATTAATTAGCTTTGGCCAGATCTCTCCGTCCATTTTTGCAAGTATGAGGGCTCCTCCTGTCAAAACCCGATGAACTATGTAGAAACCCTGCCAGTTGGGAGAGAACTTCCTGTTGGCCTAGTCTTGATGCGGAAAATTTTTCTTTAATACAAGTTGCCCTGGTGTGAACTGTCGGGGCTTGAATCTCTTGTTGAAGGATCTAAACATTCTGTTCTGATAGAGTTGACCATGGCAAACTGTGTTCATTCTTTTCCCATCTATAAGAGCTAGCTGCTCATAATGACTCTTTATCCATTCTGCATTTTTGAGCTCAGCTTCCTGTATGATTCTTAAGGAAAGAATTTCTACTTCGGGGAGAATGATGACTTTTGTACCATAAACCAACATATATGGGGTTTTCCCAGTTGATGTGCGGACTGTGGTGCGATACCCCAACAGAGAAAATGATAACTTCTCGTGCCACTATTTTTGCTTCTTTATCCTTTTCCTCAATATTTTTTGATATTTTTGTTGGCGGCTTCTACAGCTCCATTCATTTGAGGCCTACATGCTGTAGAATTCTTGTGTCTGATCTTGAAGGTTTCACGCATAGTTTTCATCAATTTGCTGTTGAGGTTGGAGCCATTATCAGTAATAATTGACTCTGGAATCCCGAACCGGCAAACAATGCAGTCGTGGACAAAGTATGCCACGACTTTCTTAGTCAATGCTCTGTAAGATGCTTCTTCGACCCACTTGGTAAAATAGTCGATTGCTACTAGGATGAACCTGTGTCCGTTAGAAGTGGCAGGCTCGATTGGTTTAATAACATCCATTCCCCAAGCGGCGAATGTCCATGGTTATGTTAAGCTCGCTCGGAGGTACCTTTATCATGTTTGCATATATCTGACAGTGATGGCATTTCTGGACATACTAGATGCAGTCTGCTTCTATAGTCATCCAAAAGTAACCAGCCCAGAGTTTCTTCTTTGCTAAGACAAAGCCGTTCATATGTGGACCACAGGTCCCAACATGAATTTCTTCTAGCAGCTTGGATGCTTCCTTTACATCGACATACCTTAGTAGTCCCAAATCAGGAGTCCTCCTATATATTATTCATCCGCTGTGGAAGAAATTGTGGGACAATCTCCGCAGTGTGAATTTTTAAGGATGATTATCAAGCTCCGGGTACTCTCCTTTTGCCAAATATTGCTTGATATCATGAAACCAAAGCTTTTCGTCTTCATCCTGGGAATAATAAGTTGGCTGATCATGGATCTTTATGGGGATCGGATCAATGAAATTCTTGTCTGGATGTTGTATCATAGATGACAAAGTAGCCAATGCATCGACGAACTTATTTTAGACTCTGGGAACATGTTGGAATTCTATCTTCGTGAAATTCTATCTCAATTCCTGTACGTGTTACAGATACGGGAGTATCTTAGAGTTCTTGGTTTCCCATTCTTCTCGTACCTGATGTATGAGTAAATCCGAACCTCTAATCACTATCAGATCTTGCACGTTTATATCAATGGCCATCTTGAGCCCTATGATACAAGCTTCATATTCAGCCATATTGTTGGTACAGGGGAAGCTGAGTTTGGCAGACACTGGATAATGTTGACCGGTTTCTGATACCAAGACTGCTCCTTTACCAAATCCTTTGAAATTTTCTACTCTATTGAAGAACGTTCTCCAACCATCATAGGATTATGCAATGTCTTCTCCTATGAATGATACCTCTTTATCAAGAAAATATGTTTTCAAAGGTTCATATTCTCCATACATGGTGTTTTCAGCAAGGTGGTCTGCCAGTGCTTGCCTTTTGATCACCTTCTAATTTATGTAAATAATGTCGAATTCACTCAGCAGGATTTGACACTTGGCTAGATTGCCAGTGGCCGTTTCCATCCTTGATATGAGATACGTGGTGTAGGCACAGAAGTAATGTCTCAACTTCTGAGCTACCCAAGTCAAAGCACAGCAGGTGCATTCCAAAAGAGAATACCGGGCTTAGTAGGGAGTGAACTTCTTGCTGATATAGTAAATGGCTTGTTCCTATCTCTACGTTTCATCATACTGCCCCAAAATGCAACCGAAGGCTCCACCTAGTACTGCAATATAGAGCAATAGGGGTCTACCTAGCTCGGGCGGTACCAAGACTTGTGGTGTGGACAGGTATTCCTTGATTCTATCAAAGGCCTTTTGGAAGTCATCGGTCCATTTGGTAGCGGCGTCCTTCTTCAACATCTTAAAGATTGGCTCACAGTAAACCATGGACTGTGCTATGAACCAACTGATATAGTTAAGTCTTCCCAAGAAACTCATCATGTCCTTCTTGTTCTTTGGCAGTGGGAGTTCTTGATGGCTTTCACCTGTGATAGATCCAGTTCTATTCTTCGGCGACTCACAATAAACCCCAGCAATTTGACAGCGGGTACTCCAAATGTACACTTTGCGGGATTCAATTTCCGGTTGTACCTTCATAATCTATTAAAGAACTTCCTCAAATCTTCCATGTGATTAGTGTCCTTCTTGGACTTGATGATACCATCATCCACATATACCTCAATTTTCTTGTGTATCATATCATGAAAAATGGTAGTCATGGCACTCATGTAGGTGGCCCCTGCATTCATCAGGCCGAATGGCATCATTTTGTAACAATACATTTCCCACGGCATAACAAAAGCCATTTTCTCATCATCTTCCTCATCCATCCAGATCTGATGATAACTAGCGAAGTAATCTATGAATGATTGTAGCTCGTGCTTGGTGCAATTTTCGATCAGGATGTGTATATTTGGCAAGGGGAAGTCATCTTTCGGACTGGCCCGGTTGATATTCGGGTAGTCGACACAGACTCTTACATTGCCGTCCTTCTTTGGTACTGGTAGAATGTTGGCTAACCATGTCAGGTACTCAACCACCCTGAGAACCTTATATTTGACTTGCTTAGTGACTTCTTCCTTGATTTTCAAACTCATATCAGGCTTGAACTTCCTGAGCTTGTACTTTACCAGCAGATATGTTGGATTAGTTGGTAGTTTATGGGCCACAATAGATGTACTTACACCTGTGATGTCATCATATGACCAGGCAAATATGTCCTTATATTTCTTTAGAAATTTTGTGTATTACTTCTTTTTTGACAGCGACAAGTGAACGCTGATTCGTGTTTCCTTGACATTTTATCCATCTCCCAGGTTAACAATTTCTATCTCATCCAGGTTGGACTTAGGTCTATTTTCAAAGTTCTCAACTTCTTTGACGATCTCCTCTAGTATGTCATCTTTTTCTGAATTAATGTATGTTTGTTGCATTGTCTCATTGCATGTCACAGTCATTGGTTCATCAAGATAAGTAATAGTAATACTATGCAAGTAAAGTAATGAGAGAAAAATAATAATGAGTGTTTATTCATAAGACAAATCAAAATTCTTTGATAAATTCCATAATTGTTTTGAACATTGAAGATCTTATTGCGTAAATCAAAATTCAAAAAGAAAATCATCTAGTAAAAAAATAAAACAGTGCATGATGCTTGTTCTATCCTTGCTACCTCGAGGCTCGCCGGGCTCTGGTGGTCCTGATGGTCCAATTGTTGAGGTACGCCCCTCTACTTATAGCTTGTATGGAAGGACCTTCCTCCCCCTCCTCCTCGAAAACAACACAACATTCCATGTCATTGTCTTCTAAGAACAAGTTCTTCACCATAGCAAGTGCTTCTTCTTCGTATGTACCATAAACAATGTCATCCTGTTGGAAAGTCTACTCCAAAGGTGGTGTTGGTTGTTCCAGTGGATAGTAAGGACCGCATCATGGTGGAGTCCAGTTATTGAATTCTTACCAAGTGTACTCGTATCCCAGACTAAAAGTAGTGCCGTGCTTCTTGAGCTTTATGGGTTTAGCAATCCCCTGGAGTTTTTGCTGAGCCCCTTTCCATGTTTGTACACACTCCAATTCAATATACTCTCGATCTTGTTGTCCCACTATTTATCTCTGTCTACAGCATTGACTCGCTCGATGTGGTGGTAGGTCTCTCCACCTAGATTTCTTTTTCCCCTATGGCTGGAATGGTCTGACAACTGTATATATGGGATTGTTGTCGTCAACGTGAATGATAAATTCCCGGTGATTCCATTCAAACTGCACGGCCTGATGCAGTGTTGAAGCCACAACCCCCACAGCATGAATCCAGGGATGCCCTAGCAGCAGATTGTAGGATGCGGACACATCTATTACTTGAAAGTCGACCTCAAACCAAGTCGGTCCCATCTGCAAACACAGGCTAATCTCGCCGATGGTGGACCTTTGAAAACCATCAAAAGCTTTCACATTGATAACTCCATCTTTTATCTCATGCAACCCTTTGCCCAACTTCTCAAGTGTTACTAGAGGACAGAAGTAAAGGCTGGAAACCCCGTCGCCAGGATCATAGTGATGAAATAGTCTTCGCATTGCATGATGATGTGCATGGCTTTGTTGTGACCCAGCCCTTCAGGTGGCAGCTCATCCTCATAGAAGGTGATTTTATGGATCTCCAATACTTTTACCACCATATTGGCCATTTCTCCACTAGTGATGTTGCTTGGCATGTATGCTTCACTCAGCACCTTCAATAGAGCATTTTTATGTGTCTTGGAATTTTGCATCAATGAAAGGATGGATATCTATGCTGGTTTTTTGTTTAGCTGGTCGATGACCGAATACTCCTTGGTCTGTATCTTCCTCCAAAGGTCATCTCGACCTATTTCAATGATGAGTGGCGGGTTGAAAGCTTTCTTACTCGACTCAGCTAAGTGTTCCGAGGTATAGACTCTTCCGGTCCTTGTCATACCCTGTGCTGCAATAGTCTCTTCGAACCTGGTTTTGCCTTTACTCCTATCCTCGACCGTATAATTCCATGGAATAGATTTTGTATGGAATAATAGCATGGTGGTCATCGCCGCTGGAATGGATGCAACTATCTTTACTTCAAACGAGATATATTCTTTGGGTAGTAAAACTGTAACCTCAAACGGTGCTGGCGTTTTTGTTGATGGCGCTGCCTCAAACTCAAGAGGGATAGACACATCTACCTCAGTGACCTCGGACATTTGAATTTGGACCATGATGGGGTTAAGAGTGACTACTGGATTCTTTGGATCATCGCCTTCTGTGATCAACCAGATGGATCCTTCGGGATCCCAATTATCCTCTATTTCGATCATGTGAACACCCCCGCCTTTGTTGTCTGGTAAGGGGTTGTTGCAGATATTCGATGTGGCTTCCTTTGCTATAATGAGCTTGTTATTAATTAAGGACTATATCTTATCTTTTAAAGAGTTACATTAATCGATGTGGTGTCCCTTCATGCCGGAATGGTATGCGCAAGATTTGTTTGGGTTAACCCACTGAGAAGGGATCTCAGGGGTTAAATCAAGGATAAGGGTGACATAACCAGTAGTTTTGAGTCTCTCTTATAGCTGATCAATGGGTTTGGCGATGGTTGCGTGTTGTTTTGGGTGCCTCTGATAAAAATTAGGTCAGCGCCTAGGGAAGTTTTGGCGTGTGGGGGGTGATTGGTAATCAGATGGTTGGGCATTGTAAGCTTGGTAAATATGTGTGGTTTGGGAATATCTGGGTGAGGTAGGCCGATATGTGGGAGGTGGAGGTGACTGATAAGTTGGTGTTGGGACTTGGTAGGAGGGTGCTTGGTAGTTTGGAGCTGACTGATATGTGAGTGGAGGTATAGGGTAGGTTTGGTATTTGAAGGGAGACTTGGGTCTTTGTGCAACCATTACGGCCCCACGTCTCTCTTTTTAGACACACCACCAGACTGCAAGGCCTTATTTATGTCTTGCAAGGCCTCCAATTTTGTGACCATACCGCTTTTGATACCTTCTTTAATTCGTTCTCCCAATTTGATGATGTCGGAAAACTTATGATTTTCAATCAACATTAACCATTCATAATACTGCGGGTCCTGAGCCTAGACAAAGAATTTGTTCATCTGTTCCTCCTCTAAGGTAGGTCTGACCTTAGCAGCTTCTGACCTCCAGCGGTAGCATACTGGCGAAACATTTCTATAGGCTTCTTCTTCAGATTCTAAATATAGAATACATCTGGCACATTTTCTGTGTTAAACCTGAACATGTCCATGAAATCAGAGGCCATGCCTATCAACCTTGACCATTTCTTGGGATTCTGGCTGATGTACCAGCATAGTGCATCTCCTTTTAGACTCCTCATGAGTAGTTTCATGTGAATTCTTTCGTCCTTTCCTACCACGACCATCTTGTCGCAGTATTTTCTCAGATGGACCCTTGGATCACCTGTACCTTCAAAAATCTTGAACTTGGGAGGTTTGTACCCCTCTGGCAGTTCGACATCTGGTTATATGTTGAGATCTTCATAGTTCAACCCTTCAATACCTTTACTTCCTTCGACGCCTTGGATTCCGCTAGTTAGTTTTTAAGCTCTTCAGCCAAGTTTCTGATGAGTAAATCCTTCCCTTTCGTACTCGAGGGTGCAAGATATAGGTTGGGTGGAGAGTGTCATGGTCTCCATGTAAATGGTATTGTTGTGGTGGTCGGGTGCATGGAAATGGTCATTTGTGGATTTATGTGGTTCGGGGACGAGTAATGGATTGTTGTTTGGAGTGCAGCAAGTGTTGCATTGGTTTTTTGTCGGAATAGTGGAATTATTTGGTTGCTTTTGTGGAGGTGTGGGATTTTGGCCATTGGGGAAGAGGGTGTCTGGGGTACTGAGGGAGAAGGATAGGTTGGCCAGGTTCCGAACCTGATCAAGCTCTACTTGAAACTTCAACAATTTCTACTCGAGTTGTGACACATTTTCATGGGGAACCCGAATACCATGTCCATCAATGGCCTCTACTTTTGTGATCTACTTTCGGACGTTCAAATCTCCCATTTTGCCCTTGTTCTTGTTCTTAATAGGACTTAGAGGAGGAGTGGGTAGAGGGCCCTTTGATCTTGTGGAATAGGATAATGTTGCCAGAGTGCACGAACTATCCTTTTGGGAGGGGAATAACAATGCAAAAATAAAACAAAAATGTAACCAAGTTAGTGAGCGTAATAAAAAAATATGTTGCCATATTTAAACACATAGTGCAGGAATATAAAACGTGTCCTAATTTTGGAGCCTCGTTATGCCCGAGGTAGGCCTAGCGACAAGCTGATTTGGAGAACTTGGAATGCTAAATGCCTCATTTAATTGATAAAAATAGATGAATCTCAAATAAATAGGAAATGAAAGTCAGTAATGGCCATCAGCCTTATTACACTTTATAAAGCGAAAAGAAAATTTCCTATCTACTTGGTCCCAGAAGGACCTTCCCCAGATTCGGCATCCCTGGCTTCGTCGAATAGCTTTCCCGACTTGTGAAGTCCTAGCAATAGGTAGGCCCTAGCTAAGTGTTCGCCTTCGGCTCCTTCAGTATTTTGGCAATCTTCAAAAAGGTTTTCTCTAATTCCAAAAAGGTTTTCTCTAATTCCACTATGCCTCGATCCAAGTATTACTTGTTGCCATTGACAGCCATGTCCTTCCATTCCTCAATCTACTTCTGTTTGACTCTTGTATCTCACGGTGCTCTCATTCGTACTCCCAGATCCTTTTGCACAATTGGTCATATTTGACTTGTGCATCGACCCTTTCATCTATGATTCTGTGACCTCGGGTAAACCCTGGCTGGCCAAGACCATCATGATTGTCTTCCAACCAACCTAAGTAGAAGGGAGTGCATCCAGCATGATACCTATCTGGTCGATGGTATCTCTCCCCATTATGATCTTGCAATGACACATATGCTGAGCTTGCCATTTGTAAGGACTATCATCATCCTGGAAGTCAGCTCGTAAATGACTCATCTTGTCTACCCTGGGAATAACTTGATTTCTACCAACTTGTCTCATAACTCGGAGAGGGACGTAAGGATATGTTCACCTCAGACCTATCAGTATCAGAAAAGATGCATTCCTGGATCGAGTGATGAATTCCTCGATTGGAAACCACTAGAACATCCACTGTACCCATTTTTCGGTTAGGTTATCAAATAGCTCTACCCATCCTTTGGCATCTTTCGGCTAAGCGAACATATTGGGCATGTAATTCATTTGCTTTGGATGATTGAAAGTGATGTGATCATCCTAGTCCCTTTGTTGGATCTCTTGTTGGGATTCACCCCTTTGGAGATGCTCCATAAGCCAGAATTGAAGTAATAAATTGCAGCCTTTGAAGTGTTTTGCACCTTGTTGAAACTTCTCCAAGGCTCGGTATATGTCCGCGATGATTATGGGCACGATGCTAAATGTTTGCCCACCAATCCCTTCCATAAGGGTTTTAGTAACCATGGCTAGCCTGGTATGGACCCTTGCCTTTTTCGTTGGAAACACAATCAACCCCAAGAAACAAAACATAAATAGAAAGACCCTTCGATGATTATGCCCCAAGGATGTAATGGCAAACTCGTCAGGGTAGGTACGATAGGATTTGCTGTGACCGTACCTCTCATATAAATAGTCAAAAGGGATGTAGAATTCTTTCAAGCATGTCAACTCTGGATTCTTCTTTAAACCTATCATTTTGAGAAAACCCCTGCCTTTACGGTTTTCACGCATCAGCAGACATGGAGTCTCCAAGACTAGACCGGCCAATGCTCTTATCTCCTATAATAGGGGTGTCATTTCAATGTCCCCAAAGTGGAATACAGCCCT
The DNA here is from genome assembly GCA_026770625.1 of Nicotiana glauca. Taxonomy (NCBI): domain Eukaryota; kingdom Viridiplantae; phylum Streptophyta; class Magnoliopsida; order Solanales; family Solanaceae; genus Nicotiana; species Nicotiana glauca. The sequence goes on along the minus strand of MU687923.1, from coordinate 64,560 downwards.
TTCACAATCCCAGAATAGTGTAGCAGCTTCTATGATCTTGTTGTTAGGTTGGACCTCTAGAAGGGATGGTAGATTTCCCAGATATTTTTGGACGAGAGTTTGATCACTAGAGGGAATATCTTTCCACCAACTTAGCAGTCTTGGACGGATGTTGGCGACCATGCCGAATTTAGGGACTTCGTGCCTCATATTTCTACAAGGCAAATAAGGTTGGACCCTTACCCTCACCAGACTCGACTATTTAATACCAACAATTTGAATGACGCATTTTAGTTCTCCAAATGAATACACGAAACGTGGTGATATCCGTTTGGGTTTAGGGAAACCTAGTGGACATTAGACAAGGCTATCTTAAAGGATCATTATGCGAACAACATAACTGACCTAGCTAGGTTTGAACATGGTGCATGTACAGTTTAAACAGAGTAAGGTTCTATGGGGATTTAGACTGGTACCCTTGAGCGGACAACTCAAGGGGAAGGCATGGAGTCGTTGACTACACCGTTGATCGTTTGGTTTTACCAAAAATAGGCCTTTCCAAATTTAGGGGGTAATAATATAGGAATAGTGCAACCACTCATTATAAGCGTTGCTATGATATTTGTTTGGCACGAGTGGAATACGATGTCGAGCATGATTATGCAATAATTAAAAAGCAGGCTGTCATGTATTTGCATGTTAAGAAACCAGTAAATACAGTAGTTTATAATTTAAAATAGTAATAAAGAAAAGAAACGAAGAAGATAAGTTAGTTTTGACTTGTAAAAGAAATTAAACGCTTAAAGAAATTTAAATAAGTAATTGCATAGAAAGGGAAGAGACAAATTCACAAGAACAATCTGAAATGGTAAAAGCCTAATGTCCCCAGTAGAGTCACCATGTTGTCGCCCCCCTTTTTTCCCTTTTTGCGTTGGGAGAATCGGGATTATGACATTTTGGGTATATGGTGTAACGACCCGATCAGTCATTTTGAGCCCTAGCGTGTCGTTCAGCAGTCTGAGGTATTGAGCAGCTTCATTTCAGGTATTGTGAATTGTTCGCATGGTCGGAATTTAAATTCAGGAAGATCAGAGTTAAATTTAAATGAAAATTCTCATTTGAGAAGCTTAAAGTTGAAAGAATAAACTAGGATTAGAATTTTGAGTAAACGACCTCGGAAATCAAGATCTGAAGGTCCCAGCAGGTTCGTATGATGATTTCGGACTTCGGCGTATGCCCAGATATGGTTTTGTATAACCCAGGAGCGTTTTAGCGCCTGTTGTGGAAGTTAGCATTTTAGAAGGAATTTCTTAAGTTTGGCTTGAAATTCATTTCGGTGTTATCGATGTTTGTTTGGGATTTTGAGTCTCTGAATAGCTCCGTATGGTGATTCTGGAGTTTGGAGCGTGATCGGAAGTGAATTCGGAGGTCCGTAGGTCGTTTTGAAGCCATTTGGCTAAAGATAGAAATTTGAAGGCTTTTGAGAGTTTGACCGGAGGTTGACTTTTTGATATCGGGGTCGGAATCTGATTTCGGAAGTTGGAGTAGATCCGTAATGTCAAATATGATTTGTGTGCAAAATTTGAGGTTAACCGGATGTGATTTGATAGGCTTAAGTATCAGAAGTAGAAGTTGGAAAGTTCAAAGTTCATAAAGCTTGAATTGAGGGTCGATTGATGATTTTAGAGTTGTTTGACGTGAGTTGAGACCTCAAGCAAGTCCGTAATGTGTTTTGGGACTGGTTGTTATGATTGGTTGGGGTCCCGGGGGGAGGGCCTCGGGTGGATTCCGGGTGGTTAACGGATCGAAAGTTGGATTTTTGGAAAAACTGGGTAGCTGGTATCCGGTATTTTCGCTTCTGCGGAAATGGGACCGCAGAAGCAGCCCCGCAGAGGCGAAATGTGGACCGCAGAAGTGGTTTTGGCCAATAGTGAAGGGGACCGCAGATGCGGTCATGCAGCCGCATAAGCGGAACCGCACCTGCGGATAGAAAGTCGCAGAAGCAAAAGTGAGGGTCTCGTTTGAGACCACAGAAGAGGCCTGTGTGTACGCATAAGCGGGGCCGCAAAAGCGAAAATAGCTAGAGCAGTGAGGTTGTTTTAAGTCGAATTTTGAGTTCATTTCTCCTATTTTCATCATGGCTTGGGCGATTTTGGGGAGCTTCAAGAGAGAGTTTTCATCGTCAATGAGGAGGTAAGTTATCCCTATCACTTTCGAGTTGAATATAACAATTATATACGGATTTAAGCGTGGAAATTAGAGTAAAAATTGGGGTTTTGGTTGAAAACCTAGAAAATCATAATCTTGGATTTTGGCGACGATTTTGAATATGGAATTAAGAGGAAATTATATATTTAAGTTCCTAAGGTTATGGGTAATCTTTATCTTCGAGAAATTTCGGATTCCAGGCATATGGGCCCGAGGGCATTTTTGTCAACTTCTCGTTTGAGGTTAGGAACGGTTATAAATTGGGTTATAAAGTATAATTGAGCATATATTAATGGATTTATATGATCGTTGGCTAGTTTTGGACCATTGTGCGTTGGTGCATGTCTTCGGAAGAATGTAGGATGCCAGTTGTGGATCTTCGGAGCGAGGTGAGTCTCTTTTCTAATCTTGTGAGGGGGAAATTACCCCATAGGTGAAGCAATTAATTATGTGCTCCTATTTGTGGGGTCTACGTACGCACGAGGTGACGAGAGCCCGTGCGTAGCTACTATTATGCTATTGTCTATGTAGTTAGGACCCAAAGGCATGTGTACATGGATTAATTGTGAACCCATTGGTAGCTTGAATTGCTTAACTTACATCGAATTTGTAAGTAAATTTCTAAAAGAATTAAACTTTATTTCTTAAATTGTTAAAGGAGAATTGGTTTTATTTGAATAAATATTCCCTGATAAGTTCTTATTTGACTGATTGAGCATGTATTTTATGTGTGCATGCGTTGCATGGATGATTCGCGAGCAGGATATGTGTTTAATTATGGAACGGGCCGAACGCCTGGGTGATAATAGATGCATCTATAGTTCATGCCGCTCGATTCTCGGCAGTGCACAATTTACATTCTATTGGAGCGGGCCGTCGACCTCAGCATGACTTGCGCATGTTTATATGTTACTTGGAAATTTGTAAATGTGGAATTGACCCTACATGGATTGACATAAATTGATAAGATAATAAAGAACATACTTTAGAAGCCCTTGATTTATTGTTGAAGGTGTTTACCTGTTTGCTGGCTTCACAATCAGAACTTTTATACAAATCCATGATTATTCTCGCACTTATAGAATATTGCTAATTGATCTCTAGTGAGTGTCGGAGTTGGCCATCTCGTCTCTACCCCTTCGTGATTAGGGGGATACTCACTGAGTATACGTTGATTACGTACTCATACTACACTTCTGTGCATTTTTGTTGCACAGGTGCATGACACCTTAGCGGCCTACTAGCGTAGCAGCAAGGATAACTCTGGGACTAGGTGAGCTGCAATTTGTGAGGCGACCCGCAGCTGGTGTAGTTCCTCTCTGTACTTTAATTATTTATTCCCTATCCACTGTACTCCAGACAGAGGTTGTACTTTATTTCACTTGTCATTAGTTGCTCATGCACTTGTGACTCCGGGTTATGGGATGGTTTTTTTTTTTGAAAGGTTTTATTTAATTGTTATTGTTGATTTGAATTGAAGCAAAAACCTCTTATTTATGAAAAATGGAAGGAAATTTTTGGAATTTGTTGTATTTTAGATCGGTAATTTAATTGGCTTGCCTAACAGCGGTGTCCGGCGCCATCACGACCCTTAGTGGATTTCTGGTTGTGACAACATGGTATCTGAGCACTAGGTTCCCGTCGGTCTCATGAGTCATGAGCAAGTCTAGTAGAGTCTCGCGGATTGGTACGGAGACGTTTGTACTTATCCTCGGGAGGCTGCAGGACTGTTAGGAGTACTTCTCTTCTTGATTTCTTTATTGTGCGGTTCTATTCCTTGGAGGCTTATGCCTTTGATTCCTTTCCACTCAAACTTACGCGATGCGAACGGTTGTTATAAATCAAAAATCGAAGGATTTTAATGGCACTACAAGTGTGTGCGGGATGATTTACCTGGTATAGTTGATTGGACTATTATAGTCACACAATGTAGGTATATTCCATTATTTTAGCTCTGTAACAAAACTTGTAAGAGCCTTAAGGCTAGGCACAGGTTGCCATGATGCTTATGAACAACTATTCCGTAGTGTAGTTGTGATGGTAGGGTGTTTGCCCACGTGTTGGGGCAGTGAATGAATTGAAGGGAGGTTTACTCGGCGTGTAATCAAGGGAGTCAGTATTTTATTCCAGGCAGGGGAAAGTCAATCGAACTAAGGATGGTCAGAAGTGGATTTGTGGAAGTAATGAAACGTGGTAATTGCAAGTGTGGTGGATTTCTCCTCTACATGGGGGTGTGGTTGTCCTAATTGAACGCTTTAAGCTTGTCGGTGTTATAATCTACTACAATTCGCCTTTATGGTAGGATATTGTGAAATAGTATTGGAGTTACGACTGTCAGATATCGCATGGTACGGAGGTTTAAGATCGAGTCATAATTTCTAATATTGACGGCTAGATAAAGATGACCTTTGGAAAGGTTTAAAGTTAGCAGCAATGGTGGATTCAAGTGCCACGAAGATAGATTTCATTTAATGCAACAATTGAACAGCAAAGTATGAGGAAGGACATGTGGGAAGTGCCAGACGGTGTTTAAAATTTCTAGAAGGCCAAGTATGAGGAGCAAGGTCGAGTGACCGATTAAGGAGATGAGTTCCGCGCAAGGTAGGAGAGTAGTGGGTATTGCATATGGGCTTGGTAATAGGAAGACTACGCGCCTTAAAGAGAGTTTGGATCGAATTGGGGATTTTAATGATTGGTGATTGAAGCCTGTGGGTATGATGTGAAGTATGGTCTATTATGCGGCAGAAGATTGATATGGCAAAAAGGAGCTGCTTGAAATAGAGGAGGGTGCAGCATAACCCTGAATTCGGAAGGATGTTACCGCACATTTAATTGATGTCTGCGAGGGGTGAATAGACTTGTGCAATTGGAAGATGAGCTCGGACTCAGGATGGGCTATTAGTGTCATGGTGAATGTACCCCGTGCAGCAGCATGGGAAGGTGTCGGGAGGTGATTCCCCTAGGTGGGTTATTCCTCGTGAGCAGGTTAGCGGTCGCATGGTCGACGAAGCTTCTGCAAAGAATGATATTGGTTGTTCAACAAAGAGATCGGTCATGTGAATGTGGTTATTGATTCAGAATATGAAAGATGGGGATTTATAGGAAGATTCCGAGAAATTTTGATAATTTATGGTGCAAGGTTATGTCAATAAGAGGTAAAAAGATCGGGCGAACTCAAGAATTGTGAAATGAGGGCTTCAAGCTAAGTGGGAGAGTCCCACCGCCTAAGATTGGGTTGTATGAATAACTACTTGCATGATTTCTGGTTATTAGTATATTGATGGGTTATTTTAGCTATGAGACCATAAGTGGTAATTCGAGCATATGAATTGTTGGAGGCATGCGATGGTTGGCCTTATTGGCTCATGTTCGAACTTGGAAAAAGATTCAGGATTTATGCCTCGTATAAATGCAGGTTTCAGAGGAAGTGATTTCGCCGAGTGCTTCGCCGAGAGAGTATTCGTAAGTTATAAGAGCCATGGAGTGAGTTATATTCTGGACCAAGGTAGAGTGGGTGGCTCTCAATAATGGTCCTAGTGAATTCAAGAGTTTAAGTGTGGTGCTTAATAATTTCGAGCTTATGAGTACAGTTAAGAATCAAGCTCTATAGTAGCTTATGAGAAGGTGCCCAGAATGTTCTATGGTATTTTGAATTGTGGTGTAGCATTTGAGTAATATGAAATAATTCGTGAGATTTGAGACAGCATGGTCTCGCCATTCAAGGTCACTCGGAGTGAGTGTAGAGGGAGTATGTTATGCGTTGAAGAGAATTAGTATTATTTTCAAAGACATCAAGGATAAATTGGAGGGAAAGGGATTGATTAGACATAGTTGAATTTGGCGTGTCGGTGTCTGTGATCAGTTCGTTCAGAGTGATCGAGTTATGCGTGTAATTTGTGGCGGTACTTGTGAGGTTGTCGGCCACTGTAATTGATGTTATTTAGAAGCATTCTTCTGTTATGGCTTGTTAAGTGGAAATGGATTCCGGAAGGGCTAGGGTGGCTTGGACCACTATTTAGAGATTTGCATGTCTTACGGTTATGGGAAACTACCTGTGTGTTGCTATGATTCTCCCGAAGTTAGTTAAGTGAAAATTTTGTATTTGATGAAGTGTTAAAATATTAATGATTTTGGAGTTATGATGAAAAATCGTGTTCTATCGTATGTGGGCACGTTGGGTGCAGAGAGTACCATGGAAATACGAATTGAGGATCAAGGTTGTAGTTCAGTGTTCACAAGGATGTCAGGGGCTCGGATGAGCAAGGAAAGGGTTGAATGATTAAAGTAAGTTGGGGTTTTCTTCAGCGTCACCTGAGATTGGTGTTTTGTAATGAGGGCTTGTATCATGGTTAATGATTCTTGATTGCTTATCAGCGTTAGTGCAGTCAGTGGGTTGAAGGTAAGACCCAGTTAATTGTTATGGAAGATTGTGTGAACGTGTTGCACGGGATGATTGTACTAGTGTGGCATGTAGCCGCTTGTTTGACTAAAGATTTAAATCTGGTATGAGGAATTTGGGTAATATCATTGCTTTGAGAATTTATGCCTGGAGGGCACCGTGTTTATTGGGTTATGAATCGAGGAGGTTTGCTCCTGTTATGACGGTTGTTCTTGTGTGTTATGAAAAGAAAGAAATTAGTATGGACCTTTTAAAGGTTATTGGCTTAATTTGATGTGATCAGGGTCAACTTGAGGTCGGTGGATGGGTTTAAATGTGAATATGGGCTCTATGACATGTCAGTTGTGTTCATTTCAGTAATACGCTCCTTATAGAGTGGTCAGGGTGTCATCTCATTGTAAGATATTTCATGAAGTGATACATTGCGCCGTGTGAATTGTCAGACGGCCTGAGAAATTGTGTATGTGTTGAGGACCCGCGTGGGAATGTCGTATTATGATAAAATGGCTCTTGAGATTCAGTTCTTGTACCGCACCTCTGTTGTGCTCGAGTTTTGTAGCTTATCGCGCTATATGTCGCCTCAGGGATGGCATTATGCACTTAGCGTGCTTGTGACCTAGATTCGATATTTTATTGTAATAAGCAGATTTAGCTCGAAGTGCAATCTCCTTACGTGAGATCTATGTGTGGATCGGGTGGCATGCCGTCTAGGGCATGTTATTTGGATCGGGTGGCACGCCACCATGGGAATGTTATTTGGATTGGGTGGCACGCCGCCATAGGTATGTTATTTTGATCATGTTGTGCGCCGCAACAATGTGATGATGAGTGTAGATTTCTATATGCTAATTTGGTATGTCCTGCTTCCTATTTTCTAAGGAAAGTCCGTAGTAGTGCGGGAGTTAGGTAATTCCTTCCAGAGTTTGATTTCCTGTTGTGTTGTGTTCGGATTAGTGGCCATTGGCACATTGTGGCGTCACATGAGACTTGCGATCGCATTCGGAGTGGCTTATTGCCGAGCAGTTCGTACTGGATAAGATGAGATTATGGGAATTAAGATTAGTGCAACCTTATTATATAAAGTATATTAAGGAGAAAAAAGTCATTATTTGGTTCAGAATGTGGTAATGTTTCTTGTTAGAAGTATAGACTCGATGATTGGTTGACTTGGCAGTTGATCAGGAATTTGGGCATCTCATCCGTCGTGGCGGTATTGTAACAGTTAGAGCAAGGCCTATGTAGGTCATGAGGTGCAATGGGAGCATCGAATTCGTGGAATTTTGATTAATTCAAACATAAATGTTATTGTGGTCCTATGAGTAAAGTGAAGCAAAGTGTGAATTCAGCAGATGCAGTCATGTTTGAGTACAGCGTATAGTGATTGATACGGTGATCGTATGATTGGAAACAGGCCTGGCATAGAATTCCTGATGTTGGAATTGGGCTCTAAGGCTTATTTGCTTGAATAAAAGGGGAATATCTTCAGAATTTATCGAGCTAACGTGCTCAGCTAAGTATGGTAGCACAGAAAGGTGCATGAGGTGCTAAACAGTGATTTCATACTACCTCAGTACAGTTTTTAGCACGTTCGAGGACGTACGTATTTTTAAGTGGGAGAGAATGTAACGACCTGACCGGTCATTTTGAGCCCTAGCGCATCGTTCAACAGTCTGAGGCCATGAGCAGCTTCATTTCAGTTATTGTGACTTGTTCGCATGGTCGGAATTTAAATTCAGGAAGATCAGAGTTAAATTTAAATGGAAATTCTCATTTGAGAAGCTTAAAGTTGAAAGAATGAACTAGGATTGGAATTTTGAGTAAATGACCTCAGAATAAATATCTGAAGGTCCCAGCAGGTTCGTATGATGATTTCGGACATAGGCGTATGTCCGGGTTAGGTTTTGGATAGCCCGGGAGCATTTTGGCGCATGTTGTGGAAGTTAGCATTTTAGAAGGAATTTCTTAAGTTTGGCTTGAAGTGCATTTCAGTGTTATCGATGTCCGTTTGGGATTCCGCATCTGTGAATAGCTCCGTAGAGTAATTCTGGAGTTGGGAGCACGATCGGAAGTGAATTCAGAGGTCTGTAGGTCGTTTTGAAGCCATTTGGCTAAAGATAGAAATTTGAAGGCTTTTGAGTGTTTGACCGGAGGTTGACTTTTTGATATCGAGGTCGGAATCCGATTCTGAAAGTTGGAGTAGGTCCGTAATGTCAAATATGACTTGTGTGCAAAATTTAAGGTCAATCGGACGTGATTTGATAGGATTAAGCATTGGAAGTAGAAGTTGGAAAGTTCAAAGTTCATAAAGCTTGAATTAGAGGTCGATTGATGATTTTAGCGTTGTTTGACGTGAGTTGAGGCCTCGAGAAAGTCCGTAATATATTTTGGGACTGGTTGGTATGATTGGTTGGGGTCCCGGGGGGGAGGGCCTCGGGTGGATTCCGGGTGGTTAATGGATCGAAAGTTGGATTTTTCAAAAAACTGGGTAGCTGGTATCTGGTATTTCCGCTTTTGCAGAAATGGGACCAAAGAAGCGGCCCCGCAGAGGCGAAATATGGACTACAGAAGCGGTTTTGGCCAATAGTGAAGGGGACCGCAGATGCGGTCGGGCAGCCACATAAGCGAAACCGCACCTGTGGTTGGAAAGTCGCAGAAGCGGAAGTGAGGGGTCTCGTTTGGGACTGCAGAAGCGGCCTGTGTGTCCGCATAAGCGGGACCGCAGGAGCGGTCCCTAGACTGCAAAAGCGAAAATAGCTGGAGCAGTGAGGTTGTTTTAAGTCGAATATTGAGTTCATTTCTCCCATTTTCATCATGGCTTGGGTGATTTTGGGGAGCTTCAAGAGAGAGTTTTCATCGTCAATGAGGAGGTAAGTTATCCCTATCACTTTCGAGTTGAACATATCAATTATATACGGATTTAATCATGGAAATTAGAGTAAAAATTGGGGTTTTGGTTGAAAACCTAGAAAATCATAATCTTGGATTTTAGCCACGATTTTGGGTATGGAATTAAGAGGAAATTATATATTTGAGTTCCTAAGGTTATGGGTAATCTTTATCTTCAAGAAATTTCGGATTCCAGGCACGTGGGCCCGAGGGCATTTTTGTCAACTTTTCATTCGGGGTTAGGAATGGTTATAAATTGGGTTGTAAAGTATAATTGAGCATATATTAATGGATTTATATGATCATTGGCTAGTTTTGGAGCATTGTGCATTGGTGCAAGTCTTCGGAAGAATGTAGGATGCCAGTTGCGGATCTTCGGAGTGAGGTGAGTCTCCTTTCTAATCTTATGAGGGGGAAATTACCCCATAGGTTAAGAAATTGATTATGTGCTCCTATTTGTGGGGGCTACGTACGCACGAGGTGATTAGAGTCCGTGCGTAGCTGCTATTATGCTATTATCTGAGTAGTTAGGACCCAAAGGCATGTGTACGTGGATTAATTGTGAACTCATTGGTAGCTTGAATTGCTTAACTCACATCGAATTTGTAAGTAAATTTCTAAAAGAATTAAACTACCTTTCTTAAATTGTTAAAGGAGAATTGGTTTTATTTGAATAAATATTCCCTGATAAGTTCTTATTTGACTGATTGAGCATGTACTTTTTGTGTGCCTGCGTCGCATGGATGATTCGCAAGCAGGATATGTGTTTAATAATGGAACGGGCCAAATGCCTCGGTGATAATAGATGCATCTATGGTTCGTGTCGCTCGAACCTCGGCAGTGCACAATTTATATTCTGTTGGAGCGGGCCGTCGACCACGGCATGATTTGCGCATGTTTATCTATTACTTGGAAATTTGTAAATGTGGAATTGGCCATACATGGCTTGACATAAATTGATAAGATAATAAAGAACAGACTTTAGAAGCCCTTGATTTATTGTTGAAGGTGTTTACCAGTTTGATGGCTTCACAATCCGAACTTTTATACAAATCCATGATTGTTCTCGCACTTATAGAATATTGCTAATTGATCTCTAGTGAGTGTCGGAGTTGGCCATCTCGTCTCTACCCCTTCGAGATTGGGCGGGATACTCACTAAGTACATGTTGATTACGTACTCATACTACACTTCTGTGCATTTTTGTTGCACAGGTACATGACACCTTAGTGTCCTACTGGCATAGCAGCACGGACAACTCTGGAATTAGGTGAGCTGCAATTTGTGAGGCGACCCGCAGCTAGTGTAGTTCCTCTCTGTACTTTAATTATTTGTTCCCTACCCACGTATTCCAGACAGAGGTTGTACTTTATTTCACTTGTCAGTAGTCACTCATGCACTTGTGACACCGAGTTCTGGGATGTTTTTTTTTTTTGAAAGTTTTGATTTAATTGTTATTGTTGATTTGAATTGAAGCAAAAACCTCTTACTTATGAAAAATGGAAGGAAATTTCTGGAATTTGTTGTATTTTAAAAGAGAATTTTAAATCGGTAATTTAATTGGCTTGCCTGACAGCGGTGTCCGGCGCCATCACGACCCTTAGTGGATTTTGGGTCGTGACATATGGAAACTCATTCCTTTTGAGAAATGGGTTTTTGCATTTGAAATGTCGCCAGCTAATGATTTATGGTGCATTAGGACACCTACAAGGTAGGCTTCTAACTTTGCATGATAACCAGAGATAGGGTAATGGCTTGAAATTGTCCTAAGGGGAAGGTGTTAGGCACAACTCAGGATCCACTAGTGTGGTTCCCGGCCAGATAGTTCTTTATGAATTTGGTGGAATTAACATATAAACAGATAAGGATCAAATAAGAGGGTATTTTAATACATAAATGTTTGAAAGTAAAACAAAGTTTGAAAGAGCAATTATTAAAAGGCTGATTTTCGATAAGAATTATAATGCTTTAAAGGAAAAGAAGGATAGGGGAGGAGGTGCTAGATTTATTTACAAATATGGATCACGTCAATGTAATACCCGGTAATCACTCCTCAAAAGAGGGTCTACACATGGTATTAGCATACCGGTTACCATATCCATATCTACCCTTCCCACACCGCTAAGGTACTAAAGCACGGATTGGTCTCGACCATTATTGTATAATATTAAACATCCCATTCCTATCAGTCCCAGAGGCCCGGATGACTACTATTCCTAAAGAGAGGGATATTAGGCTGATTTTAAGGTTTCAAAAGTGAAAAATCTAAGGCAACATACAAAACACATTGAACTACACATTAAAGGGGAAGCACATAAAACAAGGAAGGCTCATATTAACCTTCTCAAACAAAGCAATCAAATAGCATGACTCAAACCACAATCAAGGTCTGAATCTAAAATACTAAGGCAAGGGGATCGTGAGTTGTTGAAGAAGACCAATTTATTACGTAACCCTGACAAGAAGTCCGAATTAGGCCTGTCTGCTGGTTGTAGCAATTACTGGTTAACAGAAATGGGCTCAGTTTTATTAGTTATCCCCCGAGGCTTGCCTAAGTGTTTGGGCGAGATCTTACGAACATGGTGTCTATTATTGATTCAGAGTGGTAAAGCAGTAACAAATTTAAAAAGCAAACGGTTTGAGATCCTATAGGCATGCTTCTAAGGAGATTAGGTTACTTATAAACTAGTTCAGAATAGACTGATTTTAAATTAGACTAGTTTCAGATTCTGCAGACGATGGTGTCCACTATCGCTGATTTTAATCCCTATGGACATGATATCTAACATTATTGATTATAAACCCCTATAGGCATAATATCTAGTTGAATGATTTTAACTCATATAGGCATGGTATCTAAATGCTGATTTTTAGCCCTTATAGGCATTATATGTAGTTGAATGTATACACATGCAAGATTTTACTTGGGAATTCATCTAGGCATGATTTCTATACATTATAGTGATTTTAACATTACGAACATGGGATCCGCTTATAGCCATTTAGATCCTAAAGCATGATATCTAAGTGGTAACAAACGTGAATAATTTTAAATAAGTCCTATGGGCAGGTTATCTTGATGTGAAGTTGAACAAGCAGAATTTGAAAAATGAACCCTATAGACATAGTGTCTAAATGTAGAATTGAATCACAAATCCTATAGGCATGTTTTCGACCCTTGAGCATGCATAATTACCCATCCCTTTTCACTAGCCAACCCCAATGTTTATTATAAATTATTACAAATTGAATAATGAATTACATCAGAAAACTAAAAGAAAAGTTACAACGAAAGGGAGCCTGATTCTTGACTTCCTCTCTGAGTTATGGTATAAACCAACTCAAAATGCCATGTTTCAAAGCCTTTCTCAGACTTGAGTGTCTCAAAGTTCCCTAAGGGTCTCAAAAGAACCCCAGGCAGTGCTCACACCCAAGCTGCATAACCAGATGAGATGAGTGTAGTGTGGAAGGGCCAACCCTTATGTGTTTAACTTCAGAGGGAGCTCATGGGTCCCAAGGCAAGGCTCACATAAGAGGGGAAGAACTTAAGTCTAAGAATCTAGTGGAAGTGCATGAATGTGGAGATTTAAAAACAGAAGGGGTAAAGGATAGGGGTAAAGGATGACGAGAAAACAGTAGTAGTAAAGCATAAAGTTAATAATTTTCATACACAGGGGTAAGGGATTGGGAATACATTGCAAAAAGCATATATCCTTAGGCAGAGATTAGTTTTGGGTATGCACAGTAATAGATAGTGCTGGCATACCTATAAAAAAACCATAACACACAACATATAGAGGGGATAGGTAGGTTATGATCCCAGGGGATCAGGTTTGAGTCATGCACAACAATGTCCAATGTTGACATGCCCCAAACCAACCAAAGATACCAAACACATAGAGGATGGGGGTTTAGGATTTATAAACCATAATAAATGACTGATAGAATTCATAAGAGAGAATTAATTCATAATAAAAAGAGCATATTATAGCCATAATAATGGGACTTGACTAAACACAAACATGAAACAAACAAGGGTGAAAGAAATAGTAAAGAAACATGGTGTTGTTGATGCTAAAAATTAGTTAGAACATACCAGTAAAGATGCAAATGCAGATAAAAAGTAAGCAAGCTTCCCACAGCCTAGCCTTGGCTTTCAGCTGGCTAAGTAAGGCGGCAAAACAAGTAGCAACAGTGAAAAGAGAGAGATTTTAGTGGAGTGTGTATCTTGACTCAAGCATTTTATTCCTTGTGTTCGTGTCTTTGAACGAAGAGGGGTGCAGGGTATTTATAGCTTTTGAAAATATGTGAGAAGTAAGGTAATAAGTAAAGTTCAATGCAAATATGGATACAATCAATAGTCAGAATCAATCAACCAATCGATTCCCTTTTAATTGAGGAATCACTTGTTTAACGGGGCTAACAGGTTAAAAAGAAGAAACGAAAATCAGTTTGTAGGTAGACTGATTATTACCATAAAAAGAAGTAGTAAAACATTAAGTAAGCAATCGAGTCCAAGTACAGAGATACACTTGTTTTGGGGAAAAGATTCAGCAAGGCAATAATAAAGAAAGGGATCAATTAATTTAACAGGCGAGTGAAATTAGAGTTCATAAAAGAGAAATTTTGAAATCAGACCCAAGATTGAGAATCAATCAAAGAGGGAATCTCAACATATAAATAGAGTGGACAAACAATAAGCATGCGAGGCCAAACTATTGGCAAAAGAAATGACATGCAATTGTAGCGTAAATTCAATAGATAGCAATCATTCGAAGCATGATAGTCAAGTAGGTCAAGTCCCATTGAATCAGTAGTAAAGAAAAATAGAGTATCAGAAGCATGCAAAGCTTCTCACAATAACAGATGAGTAAACCCTTCTGAAAAGCTAGGGTTTCCAAGCACAGTCGAGTTTCAAAGATAGTAAGAACCCAGAATTAGAGGAATCACATAAAGAAAAGAGATGCTGAAATAAAGGAACTTCAAATCAAGTTAGGTATTCAAACAAGCAGATTCAAACCCAAAGACATAGGGTTTTCTTTAACAGTAGCAAGCTTAACAATAAATAAATTGAACAAATACTAGAAAACCGTTTCGGAAACCCGAATGAACCCAAAGAAATTAGGGTTTTCAACATCAATCAAGTTCGAAGATGGTAAACAAGTAAATTAAACAAATACTTAGCAAATAGTCTTGGAAACTCAAATAAACCCAAAAGAAATTAGGGTTTTTAACATGCTAAACTCAGATAGGAGAACGACTAGAGCAAAACATAATAAAACCAGAAACACGTTAAGATCAGAGAAGATGTTTCAAATAATTTAGAAGGAAAACCCTAATCGGAGAAGATAAAGAGTCTTTGTTGAAAGAAAAATTAAAGAAGCTTCAAGAATGTATTTGAAAAATCATAGCAAGCATGGATCTAAGGTAAACCTGAAAGAAGTCGAAAGGGTCTTAGAGATTAGGGTTTCAGAAGAACCCAGAGAAGGTGAGAGAGGCTTCGAAAGTTATCGATCTAAACAGGATAGTCAAAGGTCTGAATCGAATGGCCATGGCTGGCCGAAGAAAGGTCAGAGATGACCGGACAAAGGTCTTCGAGCAAAGACTGGACCAAGCCCCTTCAGAGTCTAGTCATGAGACCACAGAACTAAACATGTAGAAGCTATGGAAGGCTGGTACAGGTCTTCGATGACCTCGAAAGGCCATGGAATAGGGTGGATTAGGGTGGCGGCGGCTAGGGTTTGGGATTGTTATAGAGAGGATTTGGGAGAGAAAAAGAATTCAAGGGCAGCGAATTATGAATAATAAATTAGGTTTGGGGGGGGGGGAGTCTTTTGGGTTTAATTAGGAAAGGGCAATCGGTGGCCGATGATCTAAATTATCAACGATTGAGATTTAAAGGGTTAGGTGGGGATCTGGGTATGGGTCAGTTTAATTAGGTTGAGGACGGGTATGAGTAGGAATTGGGTCGGGGTAAATTGGGGTAGAATTTAGGCCATAATTGAAATAAAATCTGGCTAGATTTTAAATAGCCATTTTCCCCATTTGATTTATAAAAATAATAAAATAATTTCTGGAAATAAATTAAAGGTACTAAAATGATTTATAGCACATAATTAACTATTTAAAAATGCCAGAATTAATTTTATGAATATAAAACACAATTAAATCTAAAAAGTGGATAATATTGCAATTATATGCACTTTAGCTTAAAAATACTAACTAAATTTCTAAAAAATATGCAAAAATTACCTTAGCTATCTTTTAGCATAAATAAAAATTTCAACAAGAGAATCGTCAAAATGATAACTTTAGAGATAATTATTGGATTTTTATGGATAAAAATTGGGGAATAAATTGAGTTAAAAATCTTTCAAAATTTAAGGAAAAATAAGGAAACACTTGGATATGCTCATAAATGTATACACACGCTATTTTGAAGGTATTCTGCATAAAAAATATATATAGGGAAAAAATTGGGTATCAACACTTCCCCTAGCCGCTGATGATGAGCCACCTTCTGCTGCCCGTGCAAGCTCTCAGCTACCACGAACCACCTCAAACCCAGAGGGTCTCCTCTCCATGATGACACATGTTGTGGAAACAGTCTCAACATCTGGTGTAAGTGCAGGTTTCCCCTCCAAATCAACAAAGTTTTCCTGCTCAACGTCATCGACAATGGGCGTCCCAGTCTCCATCCATTTACTTTTTCTCAATGTCTCATCGCCATTAGACGGCTCATCTACGAGGTGAAAGATGGGATGAGAAGAGATCTTATCCCACGCGGTAACAGTTTGAGGGGCAAAATCCCTCATTGATGGAGCTTGAGTCCGACCTCCTCGAGCTGATTCTGCCAAGGCAAATTGCATTCCTGCCGACGTGATAGCTTGGGAAAATGTAGGGACTGGAGCCTTCATCTCCTTGGAAACTCGTCGACCTGGAACTAAAGGTAGGTCTCATCAATAGCGATAGTAAACAATAAATAAGCTGGGGTAAAATTGACACTTATTGGACGGGGTCTTAGGTCGAAAACGCTTGTAAAAGGATGCCCAATCGCAAATTCCCATGGTGTGGGGTAACACTCGAGCCACCCAATCTTCAATATCAAATATAGGAGAAGGTGCACACCTCTCAGCTAAAAAACAAGAAACATAGACTGTTAGTCGAAAATGAAGGAACGAACGAAAATGAAGAGCATATGGTGAGAAACATATGATTATAGTTCCACCATTTAGGAAAGCAGTGGGATTTGCCATGCCCCTGGGTGGGCTGGCATTGGATTCTTGTTGATATTAGGTACCTTAGGAGCTTGCACCTAAATTATGTAAGTGTCAATGAGCTCTTGTATTGCACTCTTCAAGTGCCAACACTTCTCGGTGTCATGCCCCGGGGTACCTGAAAAATACTCACAACTGACCGAGTAATCAAGGTTTTTTGGATGTGGATTTGGCAGTTTAGATGGTATTTCCCTTAGCATATTCAGCTGCCTGAGCCTGTGGAATAGACTGGCATATGATTGTCCCAATGGAGTGAATGTCTTCTTCTTTTCTGCCCTATCACCTCTAAATGCCGAATTAGGTCGGAAATTTCGGCCGGGAGGGTTTCTATTCTCCGGAGCGGGAGCACGCTATTGGTTGTGAGCCGGAGATTGGCTGTGTGCTTGGGCATGGTGGATAGAAAAAGGAGCTTCGGGATGTGGGTAGTAGTGTTGGGGTGGGATATATGGAGTGTGGGGGTAAGTTTGAGGGCAAAGTGGAGGATGGTTATAGTAAGATGGCGGGCTTTGGGGCCAAGCTCTCGACTCGATCGTTGCAATGTCTTCTATCTTCTTCTTCCCGAGAACACCCCCGGTGCTGCTTTGGGTAGCTTGAGTGGTTGCTTTGATCACTGAATAACTCAGGATCTTGTTGGACTTAAGCCCTTCCTCGATCATGCCGCCCATTTTCACAACCTCATTGAAAGACATGCCAATCGCCATTACCAAGTGACCAAAATAAGTCGGCTCTAATGCTTGAAAAAAATAATCAACCATCTCTCCCTCTTTCATCGGGGGGTCGACCCTTGTAGCATGTTCCCTCCAACGGAAATCGTATTCCCTGAAACTCTCTCCGGGTTTTTTCTCCAGTTTTATCAATGACAGACGATCTTGAATGATTTGTAGATTATACTGGAAGTGGCCGGCGAATGCTTGTGCCAAATCATCACAGGGGTACCACCTACCATGGTCCTGTCGCGTATATCATTCTATGCAGACCCGCTCAAACTCTGGCTGAAGTATGTCATCGGTAACTCATCCTTTCCACCTGCCCCTCTCATTTTGCTGCAAAATCCTCGCAAATGTGCCACCAAATTACCATGCCCGTCATATAGATTGAACATAGGCATCTTGAATCCTGGTGGTAGCTGAGCATCTGGAAGCAAACATAAATCCTTATATGCCACACTGACTTGGCCGCCCAAATCTTGCATATTCCTAAAAGATTGCTCCTGGCATTTTACTTTTCGAAACATTTCTTCCTGCTTCGGGTTCTTGGTTTGCTTTTCAGGTTCTGCGGAGATACCAATTTGAGGATGATAAAGGTACGATTCAGGTGCTTTGAAGGTTGGTTCAGGAGGGTAATATTGATTATCCTGCGTTTGGAACACAGGTTCACTAGAAGACCTGTGGAGTGGGGTTGGTACAGGTTCCACAAAGATAGGGGTAATTTGTGGATGGTATGGAACTGTTTTTGGGATTTGTGGTATTTGGGAGGTGGTTCCCTGATGATGTTGAAAATTAGGGGATAAATCTGAAACAAGCTATTCCGGAGACTAGGTGGGTATTGGGAGGAAAGTAGGGTTAGCAGGATAGGCTGGTGGTGGCTGACCTCTCGTCCAGGCCTGGTACATCTCAGCCATTTGTTGTTTCAACTTATACATCTCATCCTTCATCGCTTGCACGTCTACCTCTTCTATCTCAGCGCTTCCTTCTCTATTGGGGCTAGACATGATCACTGGTATCGGTCCCTTTGATCTAGTTTGATAATGGTAGTATTCTAGTACGCTATAGGTAAACTAATTGCTTGGATTCTCTGGAGAAGCAACAAACTTGTTAGTTTTCACAGTTTGACATATATGCAATCGCACGTTGGGAATGCAGCTAGGCAGTTAACCATTGCTATCATGTATTGTCTTCAGTTGCGTGCGTCATTCCGGCTTTTTCACAATTGTGCCCCCCTTTTTAACATCTCTCAAATTTTCCCTTATTTTGGTTATTTTCATTCCCCCCTTATTTTTTTAGCTTTTTTAGTGGTGGTCGAATCTTATGTGGATTGCCTGCGTATCATGTCCCCGCATGAATCAAACCGTATGTAGTTCTGGCTGATGTAAAAATTCTGCTTTTATATAACATTTAAAAAAGGTTTACAAAACAGACGATCAAAGCAAAACAAACTTAAAGGACTGACTGAAAAAAAGGTACAGACCCAAGACAAAGATTAAGAATACATTAATGCTTTAAAATTTTCTGGAGCCCGCGAGGCATCATTCGGCCTTGCCACGGGCCTTTGTGCGAGATCCCTTTGGAGCCTATCCAGATCGCTCATTATTTGCCGGACGAATGTCATCACTGCTGCAAAAAAGGTGGTACGGGTTCTCGCATGCTTGGTATTTTACAATAATGTAATGTGTGATGTTTGCGACCTCTTCTCTAATCCTGTTCTTTTCCCGCAGTAGCCCGCCTATATGTTGATCCCGGGTTTCCAGCACTCGAGAATTATGAAGGAGTTAGTCTTGAAACTTATGCATTTGTTCCTCCATCCGTGCCATCGGGCCGTAACAGCGTTTCCTATCTGTTCTGTATTTTCTAGCTTGCCTGAATACCCTATCTTCGAGAGTGGCTATTGTTCCTCTCAGGATAGTGACGCTTCCCTTATAATCTCTCTTCATCTGCTGCATATAAAGTGCTCGCTCTTTCGTGCCCTTTGCCCATCTATCCCGAATCCTTGCCAAGTTAGCTTCAGATCTCTCCAAGTCCTCCTGGCATTCATGGGCTTTCCCTTTCAATGCATTTATGAGTTTTTGGTCAGCCCGGCTTCTTTCTGGTTTTTTGATAGCTATTCTCATTTTTCGGATACGAGCTTTAAGGACCTCATTTTCTTAGATCAGCTTCTTCTTTTCCCCCTCATCTGCAGTGGCTTGAACATCCTTTTCAAAATGCAGATCCTTGGCTTGCTTCTCCAGTTTGCTTATTATGGCCTTGTATTCGCATTCTTTAGTCAACCAGTCCCATTGTTCCTGTGATGATTTGACAAAATCTTGAAGGTAAAGTCTTTTAGCTGGCCTCCCGTACGTAATTTCCCTTCGGAACCAAGCATAGTACCCTCGAAACTTCTCTGTTGGATCGATCCCGTACCATGGTGTTTGCCACTAATTATTGACACTCGCTCCAAATCTGGCGGACTGATGTTTCAGGAAACTGGCCATCAGGACCAATCTCGACTACTTGGGTACTGAGATTTTCATCTTTCGGCACTATTTGGCATCTCCCAAGTTGTCTCAAAACCTGATACGGTGCATATGGTTGGATGCTTCTGAGTCCCATCAAGAAGAAGTAAAGCCCGATAGCTGGCATATATACAATCTCATCTATAGGCAACCATCCAAATGACCATTCTATTTGGCTAGCGGTGACGAAACGGAGGTGTGATATCCATCCGGTGACCCCTTCCGGTAAATTGATCCACTCAATCCTTGTATATAATTCCTCTATGTAGGTTTTCTTTGTTGACCCATAACTCATGATTTATGGGCGATGGCACAGGTGTTCAATCATCCATATTTGCAGCAATAATTTACACCCCTAAAAGAAGTCTCTTCCGGCTTAGCAGGCCATGAGAGCACGGAAGATTTCAGCTACTATCATGGGTGTAAGGGTGCTTCTGGACTGGGTAAGTAAGGTTTTGACAATCCCGGCTATTTTTATGTCAATATTTCCGTCTTTCCTAGGGAACACCAGAAGCCCTAAGAAAACCACCATGAAAGCAAAGCATCCATTCTCCTCCTATTTGTGGCGGTTTCCGTTGCTACAGATTTTGTTTTTTGGGTTGTTAAACCCCCCGATGTAGCCATATCTCTGGTATATGAATTGTGGATTGCAGAAACCAGCTGCCAAGTCTGTGTTATGGACCTTCCTGCTTATCTTCAGTGAGTCTAAGAAAGTGTGTACGGTGACCGCTCTCGGAGCAACTATGTACTGGTGCCTCAGAGGAAATTTAGGACCCCCAATATATCCAGTTATTTCTTCCAAGGTTGGGGTGAGCTCAAAATCTGAGAAACGAAATATGTTGTGGGCCGGGTCCCAGAATGTCACCAACGCCTTTACGATATCTCCCCTAGGATTAATTCTTAATAAACCAGTGAGACCTCCCAAGTGTAGATTAACCTTATCTTGCCCTGATTCGTCCAGATCATTCCACCACATATGCAACTCCAGATGTATCCGGTTCATGACTGTTATTGGCAATTCTTGGTTCGTGCTTATTCTGCACATTTATTAGGGTGACTTCAGTTAAAAGACAATCAAGACTTCTTTTGACTCAAAAAGATTTAGCACTATTTCAAAAAAAAAATTGTAAGAATGTCCAGCTTTGCTAATACGGCCTTTTAGCACTTCAATGAAGTAGATTTAAAGGCTGTGTTTGCTGATCGGCCAAAAATTTTGAGAAAAGACCATAGGCGGATGTTCTTGACAAAACGGCCTTTCGGCGCCCCTTCGGGGATGTTTGGCTATTTTAGACAAGAATGATGTCACCTTTACTTGTGGAAAAACTAGACTTTTATGTACCCCTAATTATATTTTCCAATTTTCAAAGAACATAGTTGAACCCGATGGGGGTTGCTTACGTATCCCACATCTGGTGAAAATTAAACTTATGTAGTTCTGCGTATAAAACGGACTCTTCTTGAAAAAATACAAACCCCTTTTTTTCAAAAATAAAACGACTATGATTTTTTAGCACAACTCTATTTTTTGAAAACAAGATTTTCTTCTTCTCATTTTATTGACAAATAAACTATTTTTGAAAACCAAAATTTTTTTTTTCTTTTTCTCAAAAATTGGGTAGAGTCTCGATACTATTTGGACATTGTGTTTTCCAAAATAGGCGATTAACTCTCTTTACCCTCATACTGCTATATATTTTTCTATTTTCTTTTTTTTTCAAATATCCGAAAACCGGTCAGCATGCAAGTCTGGAACAAATAAATGCACAAGTAGGATGCATCAGGATGGTCCATCATTTCAGGTACACATGTTCTAGACGGACCCAACCCCTGAGTTGAGTCTCCTAAGTAAAAATGCACATGATGCGGATAAACGTTCCTACTAAGGATCCGGTATGAGGCTGAGTTATTCTAGGTTCAAAATCTGGGTATATGTTTTAGACTGTGTACCCAAGCGGACAACTTGAGTCAAGGAGGGGGATACGTACTGGGAACTAAAAGGCCATCCGGCTTAGTAACTTGTCCGGCCTCTTTCTTATTTCAAGGTATGACACTAGCAGAATAGGGAGTCTCGACCAGGGAGGACATCCCCGGAGATGAGAAGAGAAGGGTTTCGTAGCAGTTTTATATATACAGTTCAAATAATATCAAAGCGGTAAAAAGCAACATTTTGCACATTAGTCCCAAACATGTAATAAAATCAGATAATAGATAAATCCAAATACAAAAATATATCTAAGCTCTAATTCTGAACCCTGAACCGAAGTTCTGGGTTCTCTTCCCCAGCAGAGTCGCCAGAGCTGTCATACCTCCTTTTTCTTTACTAAACCCCTGGAAGGGCATAATATAAAGGGAGTTATTTCCAACTTGAAGTGACAATCGAAAAGGGATTTATTTAAAGATTCATAGTCGCCACTTGGGAGATTTATGGTGTCCCAAGTCACCGGTTGAATCCCGAATCGAGGAAAAGAATGACTCTGTTTAACAGTCCAGGAACCAGAAATTCGAGTAAGGAATTCTGTTAACCCGGAAGAAAGTGTTAGGCATTCTCGGATTCTGTGATTCTAGCATGGTCGCTCAACTGTCATATTTGGCTTAATTATCTTATTTTAAACAATTATGAACCTACGTGCAAATTTTAACTTTTTAACTGCTTTTATTGAAATTTAGAGAGGAATTGCAATGATGTTAAAATATGTTAAAAATCACGGGCACATTTATGTGACGTAGATATTAATTCCTTGAGAGCCCGGCGTGAAACATGAAAAGAAAAAGGGAGTCCAGTTTAGAAGATGGACCTATATTATTCTTTTGAGAGGGTTGTCCAGTTTTTGGGCTTAGCCTTGAGCCCAAACCTTGAGCTTTCAGAGAATTTAAACGCATGGACCCAGCATCGAACCTTACAGGCCCAAAATATTAGCCACATGAAATAATTCCATGGGTTGAAGACCTTTGGGCTTGTTTATTATGTAATCAAGCCCAGTCTTTACGGTCCAAGGGGTCCAAACCAATATACAAACAAATTTATACTAATGCATCAGACCTCACTTTCAATATGCAGTTAATGGACAAATTACAGTAATTAAAACGTTCAAACTAAAGGAGGTAAAACTTTTGAAATTCTAATCGCATGATCTCTAGACTAAAACTACTGAAACTGAGCATTGAAGTACAAAACCATTTCAAATATCTATTAAGAACGAAAATACTGGTATAAGCACAAATATTATTCCTAGGATCATTTTCAAGTTCAATAATATTTCGAATTTAACAATTTAAACTAACATGATGCCAGACCTTGAATATACTAAAGTTAAAACCACACTAAAGTTAAACACTACTGAATAGGATATACATAGGTCAACAGTCCATTTACGCATGTCTCTCGAATATTCAACCAAATTAACAGACTACAAATATCCAATGAAAATGAAAGACCAACATGGCTTCCTAGAAACATTACTATACTAAGATGATCAAACTGGACTAAACACTTTCACACTACATTACTGAATTCAGAAATTCTTAAGAAATAATTGTTATTAAAGATTTAAGGTAAATGGTCATTCATTCATTGACTTCAGGCAGTTACAACTTTCCTATTATTTCCATCTCATCTCTTAGAGAATCAAGGAATACCTGAAATTTGAAAGCAACACGGGAAGTGGTCAGCAATATAACAGTAGCAGGAGCAGTGTTTCAGCAACAAGATCAGCCCAGAATTGATCACTTTTAAAAAAAACAAGTTTAAATCCACAATAGTAGCACTAAAGCTCAAGATCTTAATACAGCCAAAACTTGAGTCTCAATCCTTGAATACCAAAAAGAATTCAGCTCATTTTAACTCACAATTACTCAAGAATTATTTCATAGTGAGTATCTTAAGAATTTAAAAATTTCTCCAATGGAATAGTAATTTTAGCTTCAATTCTTTCTTTTCTGTATTTTTCTTAGCTCTCTAATTCTGTATTTTTCTTTAGCCTTTTTCAAAATCTCTCAATTTTCAGACCCCTCTGTATTTCTATCTTTCTGTGTATATGAGTGTGCATCAAAGTGTATCCTTAAATGTTCTATCTGTCTGAAGGTCTCCTAAACCCTCTGTGTATCCCTGTATTTAAAGACTTGAGTTCATCCCTTTTTTCAGCTCTTAAGAGCACTTAAACAATTAAAAAATAATTCCCCCATCATTCTCTGATTTTATCACTAACCCATGATACTAAAGTAGAGTGTCAGTTCCCCATTAACTCCCATTTTCCATTATTCTATTCAACTGGTATGGGCAGCCTGGTATTTAAATCCAGGCGTGCCCTGACAGCCCGTGTTGTCATGCCACTTGGTTATAATAAATTAAACCCCCTAAATCCTATGTTGTTTATCTCTTAGATCATGATTACTAAAAAACATGCCAGTCAGTTCTCTAAATCAGAAACAAGAGGTGACCAAAAACAAAGGGTATCAATTTCTGATCCTAGAAGTTTTGCCACTACACTGTCAAAATATTTCTCATACAAACAATTCAGAACTGGAATTGACGTGAAACAATCAAGGACTGACTCTTTTGGAATTCAAACTTTGAAACAATTAATCACCAAACAACTATACTAGCTATTATCCTAATAATTTCAAAATTGATGGGCAACCTGAACGACTGATTTTTTACTTTCACACTAATATAAAAAGCTGCAAATATCATATATTCTCTAAACAACATGACTGTGAGTACCAGAAATGATGCCCTATATGCAGCTAACCCATACAGTATCCACAAATTAAACACAAACAACAAAGTTTCAGAAGAAAAGGGGTAGAAAAGGAATAAAACAAAGAAAAGAAATGAAACAAAAATACGCAAAATACAAAAAATGAAATGGAAATACCTAGAATCGGACCAGTAGAAAATCAAGCTGGATTCGTCCTTGAATATTTCAATTTTTCGGGCCGAGATAGACTTTAACCACGTGTTCTTGACTGAACACATGACTAAAATCCATCTCAAACTCGAAATCTCAAGAAGCCTGGCCAAATCCGATTTTCATTATTTGATCTGGCATTCAAGAAAATCTAGGATAATTCGAGGGTATTTAGTGGTGGTTTAGGGGTGAGGAGGTTGTTTTGGTTTGGTGGTGTTAATTTGGGAAGGTTTGGAGGTGGCGCCGCCACCGAAGAATCTTGTGGTGGCGCTAGGGTTCACGGCTTAGATTGGATATTCGAGACGCTGGGCTGGGATTCGAGGGGGATGGTTTGGGGTTTCAGAATGGGGAGGTTGAGGGGAGGCTAAGGTGTAATTTTGGTGGCGTTTGAATGTTGCCCGCCTCCGTGGGCGAATTCCGGTAAGCGGCGAGCGGTGGCGTTACACAGGGGTATCTCTAAGGAGATGAGATACGGGGGGGAGGGGGGGAGTTTGAAATGGAATGGGGTTAAGGGGTTTGGGGGGGTTGTGGTATGTTAAATTAGCCCTTTAATTGGGACCGATGGATGAATGGAATCCAACGGTCCCGATTAAAGGGTTCATTAAAACGGGGTCATTTGATTTAGTTGGGAGCTGGGTCGGTTATTTAGGAGTGGGTCAGGTAGGTTAAATGGGTGGGGTCCTTTGACTGTTAGATCAAATTAAACGAACTGTTCTGATTAATTCAGGACGGAACGACATCGTTTGATCTGGCAGGGACTGGACCGGATTGGGACGGGTATTGGGCTGGTTCTTGATGGGTTTTGGGTGTATTTGGTTTGGGCCTCTCAAACTAAATGGATTTGCCCCAATTTCGAGTTCCCCTCTCTTATTAATTCTTTTCTTTTATTTTCTTCCTAAATTATTTTCCAAAATTAAAACCTAAAATCCTAAATTAAAGGCGAAATATATAAGTGGCCCCTTCAAGTTGTCCTCAACGGTCAGCCAGACACCTCAACTGATCCTTTTATCATTTAAACACTTCATGTGGTTATTAACTGTATTAAATAGACACCTCATAGTGACATGGCAAGTTACGTGCATTTTAGTTACAGTTGAGCACGTGAGTCTTTTATCAGACTTGTTTTCTCTTATTTTTAGAATTAAGTTAAATTTTGTGCCTGGGTCCCACACCACATTATCATATTTGCCCACACCTTTGAACGATCAAACCAGTATTTTTTCACCCAAATATGAACCTTCCTCACCCCAACATCATTATCTCCACCACCTTAAATCACCACCTTACACCGTAAATTCGTCACCTATATTTCAACCTGGATGCAAAACTATTAAAAAAAAATAGAAACTCGCATCGAGAAGGTTTCGTCAATAGTGGTATAACTCATGTGTTTTTCATTATCTCAAATCTGCCTAAGTTCATCGCCCGCGGACTATTTATACTAGCTGTTATTGCTAGTCGAAAATGGAGCCTTGCCGGCGAATACGACTGGTCACTTATTGTTGCTATGTTTTTTCTCTACCTTCTCTCACTGTTTCTACTACACCTAAAATAAGTTGAGTTGGTCAGTTGGTTTGCTGATAAAGAGGCGAAATTAGAAGAGTGGTTGGGAGAATAAGGAATTTGTGAAGTCCCATCTTCTTTTCTTTGTGGTTGTTGCTCTATTACATATAAATCGTTAATTATTGGAGTATTTTCTGTCCTACAATGGCGTTGGCGCTACTAAATCAGGGATGACAGAGAGATAAGAGGTGAGAGGGAGATGGGGCAGAAGGAAGAAGAAGAAGAAGAATAGGGTTGGGCATTGGAAAATCTTTTGGTGTGCTAAAAATTTAAAAAGGTTTTTTTTTTTCCTTCTTTAATGTATTTCTTTGTTAATAACAAATATCAATTTTTTAATTATAAATTACACGTGTCATTGATTAATTATGACAAGTCATTGACAAGTGTAACTCACACATCTGGTCTGCTGCACTCGGGTGTCTATTTGGTATAGTTAATAGCCACTTGAAGTGTTTAAATGATAAAAGGATCAGTTGAGGTGTCTGGCTGACCGTTGAGGACAACTTGAAGGGGCCGTTTATGTATTTTCCCAAAATTAAATTATAAAACCAAATTGACTTAAAAATGCTAATTAAGACTAGATAACAATTATCACAAATAATTAAGTACCAAATCACACAATTAAACACTAAAATGCAAAGTACATTATTTTTTATGTTTTTTTCATTTTTGTAAACCAAACATGTGCTTAATTAATCTTAATTGCAAAAATTAGATCTCAAAGGTAAATGCAACTTACTTTTGTATTTTTTCCTTTAATTTAAACAAAATAGACACGCACCTGCAAATGCAAACAATGACGGAAAATACAACAAAATTTCATAAAATTGCAAACAAAGAAAAATTATTTTATTTTTAGTTTTCTGGGAGTAATTCACGTAGGGAAAAAAATCACGTGCTCACAGGGCCTATGCGATCGCAGGGTAGGTGTTGCAAACACACAATGTAATTTTGGGAGGCAGCATAGTTGGCCTATGCGATCGCGGGGCACTGTATGCGATCGCATAGGAGGGTTGTCTAGGCAGTGTTATTTTAAAAATGGGTGGCTCATTTTACTTCATTTTTCTTCCATGGGAGCCGAATTGGAGCAACTTTTGATC
Source organism: Nicotiana glauca (assembly GCA_026770625.1). NCBI lineage: Eukaryota > Viridiplantae > Streptophyta > Magnoliopsida > Solanales > Solanaceae > Nicotiana > Nicotiana glauca. Next base: position 37,033 of record MU687923.1, on the reverse strand, counting down.
GTCATTTCATCACCAAGCATTAGGTAAGTTATTTCTACTGGTTTTGAGTTAAATACAAGTTTATATACGGATTTAGACATCGAAATTTATATAAATTTGAGGTTTTGGTGGAAAACCTAGAAATTTACATTTCTTCGAATTTGACCACAATATTGAGTATGGAATTTAGTAAAAATTATATATTTGAGATCCTAAGGTCATGGGTAATCTTTATCTTCGAAAAATTTCGGATTCCGGGCACGTGGGCCCGAAGTCATTTTGGTCAACTTTTCGATCGGAGTTGGGAATTGCTATAAATTAGATTGTAATGAATAACTGAGTATATATTAATGGATTTTTGTGACCGTTGGCAAGTTTTGGAGCATGGTGCATCAAGTAGAGTCTTCGGAAGGGCGTGGAATGCCGGTTATGAGTCTTCGGAGCGAGGTGAGTCTCCTTTCTAACCTTGTAAGAGGGAATTGTCCCAATAGGTGAAATAATTGATTATGTGCTCCTATATATGGGGGCTACGTACGCACGAGGTGACGAGAGTCCATGCGTAGCTACTATTATGCTATTGTCCGGGTAGTCTAGGACACAAATGCATGTTACACTTGGTTTATTTGTGAACCCATTGATGGGTTGAACTGTTTAAGTCACATTAAATTAGTAAATAAATTTCAAAGGGATTATGCTTCATTTCTCAAAAATTGTTAAAGGAGAATTTGCATTATTTGGATAATTTTTCTCAATAAATTTTTAATTGGCTATTTGAGCATGTATTTTATGTGTATCTGCGTCGCATGCATGATTCGTGAGTAGGGTATGTGTTTATTTATGGGACGGGCCAAATGGCTCGGCAGATTAAATAGATGCATCTATTGGTCCGGGCCGCTCGACCCTCGGCAGTGCACATTTTACATTCCTGTTGGATCGGGTCGTCGCCTCGGTGTCATTTGCGCATGTTATTTGTCGCATGAGAATCGTAAATGTGGATTTGGCCCTTCGTGGCTTGATATAAATTGATAAGATAATAAAGAATAAACCTTGAAAGCCCTTGCTTAATTGTTGAAGGTGGTAACCTGGTTTTTGGCATCGCGAATTTGAATTACCATATAAATCCATGATTTTCCTCACATTTATAGAATATTGTTAATTGACCTCTAGTGAGTGTCAAAGTTGGCCATCTCGTCTCTACTTCTTCGAGATTAGGCGGGATACTCATTGAGAACACATTGATTACATACTCATACTACACTTCTGTGCATTTTTGTTGCACATGCATATTTACCTCTAGTAGCTTACTCGTCGTAGCAGCATGGATGACTCTGGGACTAGGTGAGTTGCATTGTTCGAGATGACCCGCAGCTAGTGTAGCTCCTTTCAGCATTTTTATTATTTATTCCCTGTCCAATGTATTTCGGATAGATGTTGTATTTTACTTTCCTTATCGATAGTTGCGCATGCACTTGTGATACCAAGATTCTGGGATGGTTTTTTGAAGGATTGTACTAATTGTTATTATTTAAATTTGAATTCAAGTAATGATTGTTTTAATTATGAAAAATGGATGGAGAAATCTTAGATTTTCAAAAGTATTAAAAGAGGATTTAAATTGATAACTTAGTTGGCTTGCCTGACAGAGGTGTCCGACGCCACCACGAACCTTAGTGGATTTTGCATTGTGACAACATGGTATCAGAGCATTAGGTTTCCTTCAATCTCACGAGTCATGAGCAAGTCTTGTAGAGTCTTGCGGATCGGTACGGAGACGTCTGTACTTATCCTCGGGAGGCTATAAGGCTGTTAGGAGTACTTCCCTTCTCGATTTCCTTATCATGCGGTTTGATTCATTTGAGGATTATTCCTTTTATTCCTTCCCACTCAATCTTATGCTGCGCGAGCGCTTGTTATAAATCGAAAATTGAAGGATTGTAATGGCACTACCAATGTGGTGCATGATGATTTTCCCAGTATAGTTTATTGGACTATTATAGTCGCATTATAGAGGGATATTCTTTTGTTTCAGCTCAGTAATAGAACTTATAGATCCTTGAGGCTAGCCACAGGTTGCCATAATGCTTATGAGCAATTATTCCGCTGTGTCATTGTGATGGTAGGGTGTTTGCCCACGTGTCGAGGCATTTAATAAATTGAAGGGAGGTTTTCTCAGTGTGTAAGCAAAGGGATTCAGTATTTTATTCTCAGCAGGGGGAAAGTCAATCAAACTAAAGATGGTCAGATGTGGACTAATGGAAGTAAAACGACGTGGTAATTGCAAGCGTGGTGGAGTTCTCCTCTATATAGGGGTGTTGTTGTCCTAATCGAACGCTTTAACTTTGTCAGTGTTATGATCTGCTACAATTTTTCTTTGGGGCAAGATATTGTGAAATAGTATTCGAGATACAACTATCAAATATTGCAGGGTGCGGTGGTTCCAGATTGAATCAGTACTGCAAATGTTGACAGTTTAATAAAGATTTGTGGGTTCAAGTTCTATGAAGATGAATTTCATTAGGCAACAACTGAGTAGAAAGAAATCAGAAAGATATGTGGGAAGTGTCAGGCGGAGTTTTAAACTTATAAAAGGCCAGGCTTAGGGAGAGCATGCCGAACAATGATTAAAGAAGTGAGTTTGCCCAAAGTGGGAGAGTGGCGGGACATTATAGGGCCTAGTAGTAGGATGACTACGCGCCTAAGGATAGTTTAGAAGGATCTAGGATTTTAGCAACGGGCAATGGAAGTATGTAGATAATTCGAAGCACGGGGTTGTTATACAGCAAGAGATTTGGTATGACGACAAGGAGCTGCTTGAAATGAAGAAAGATGTAGCATGACTTTAAAGTGGAAGGATGTTTTCACACAATTAATGGATGTGCAAGAGGGCAAAATGGACTAGTACAGCTAGGGAGTGAGCTGGGACTCAGGAGGGTTATGTCCTGTGAGCAGTTTAGCGGTCGCGTGGTTAGCGAGGCTTCTGCGAAGAATTCTACGGGTTATGAAGCAAAGGGAACTGTTGTGTGAATGTTGTTAATGATTTAGAGTATCAAATTGGGTTTCTATGGTAAGATATCGAGAATGATGGCGATTGATTGCGCAAGGTTATGTCAATAATAGATTAAGAATCCAGGTGAACTCCAGAGTTTTGTAATAATGGCTTCAAGCTAAGTGGGAGAGTCTCACCGCTTATCATTGGATTGTATGGTTAACTACTCATGAGGTTTCTGGTTATTTGCATACTTAAGGGTTATCCCAGCTACAGAAAAATACCATAAGTAGTAATTTGAGTAGAGTAATTATTAAAGATGTGCTACGGTTAGCCTTATGGGCTCATGTTCGAACTTGGGAAAAGATTCAGGATTTATGCATTGTATAGAAGAGGAATAAAAGGGGATTAACTCTGCCAGGTGCTTCATTGAGAGGGTATTAATGTGCTAGAAGATTCAGGGAGTTGATTATATTCGGGATCAAGTCAGAGCGGGTAGCTCTCAACAACGGTCCTAGTGGAACTCAAAAGATAAAGTGTGGTACCTAATGATATCAAGCCTGTAAGTACAACTAAGAATGAAGCTTTGTAGCAGCTTATGAGAAGGTGCCCAGAATGTTCTATGATGTGTTACTTTGTGGTGTAGCATTTGAGAAATGCGAAATAATTTGTGAGATTTGAGACAACATGGTTTTGCGATTCAAGGTCACTCGGGGTGAGTGTTGATGGAGTATATTGTGTATTGAATGGAGTTAGTCTGATTTTCAAGGCCATCAAGGATAAATTGGAAGGAAAGGGATTGATTAGCCATAGTTGAATTTCGCATGTTGGGGTCTGTGATCAGTTCATTCAGCGTGATCGAGTTATGTGTATGGTTTGTGGCGGTACGAAGGAGGTTTGTTGGCAGCCGTAATTGATGTTATTCGGAAGCATTCTTCAGTTATGGCTTGTTAAGTGGAAGCGGATTCTGGAAGGACTATGGTGGCTTGGACCACTACTTGGAGATTTGCATATCCTACGGGTATGGGAATTTGCCTGTGTGTTGCTATGATTCTCCTGAAGTGAATTAAGTGAAAAGTTCTTGCATGATGAAGTGTTAAAATATTAATGTTAAAAATCGTGCTCTATCGTATGTTGGCACATTGGGTGCAGTAAGTAGCATGAAAATTCAAAGTGAGGATCAAGGTTACAGTTCTGTGTTGACAAGGATATCACGGGCTCGGATGAGCAAGAAAAGGGTTGAATGATTAAAGAAAATTGGTATTTTCTTCAGCGTCACCTGAGATCGACGTTTGTGAAAAAGGCCTCGCATCCTGGTTAAGGATTCTTAATCGCTTTTCAGCGTTAGTGCGGCCGATGGTTTAGATAAGCGGACCCATTATTTATTTCGAAAGATTCTGGGAGCGTTTCCCACGGGAAGCTTGTATAAGTGTGACATGTAGTCACTTGATTAACTAAAGATTTAAACCAAGTATGAGGATTGTGGTAATATCATAAATTTGAGAATTTAGGCCTGGAGGGAACTTTGTTTATTGGGTTATGATTTGCTCTGATTATGATGGTTGTTCGTATGTATTATGAGGAAACGAGAGTTACTATGGACCTTTGAAAGGTTATTAGCCTAGTTGGTACAATCAGAAATCGGCTTGAGATTAGTGGATTGAGTTATATGTGCACAGGGCTTTATATCTGGCCAGTTATGTTCATTTCAGTAATGCGCTCCTTATGGAGTAGTCAGGGTGTTATTTCATCTTCATCTATTTCATGTAATAATATATTGCAACGTGTAAGTTGTGAGATGGCTCAAGAAATTGTTTATGTGTTGAGGATCCGCGTGGAAATGTCATATTATGAGCAAAATGGCTCCTGAGATTCAGATTATATATCGCACCTTAGATGTGCTTGAGTTTCGAAGCTTATGGCGCTATATGTTCCCCAGGGAATGGTACTGTACACTTTGAGTGCTTGTGACCAAGATTCAGTATTTCATTGTAATAAGAAATTTAGCTCGATGTGTATCTCCTTATGTGAGTTCTACGTGCGGATCGGGTGGCACGCCTCCATGGGTATGTTACTTGGATCTGGTGGCACGCCGCCATGGTTATATTGTGAGGATCGGGTGGCACGCCGCCATGGTTATGCTTTGTGGATCAGGTTCCACGCCGCAACAGTGTGATGTTGAGTGTAGTTTCCTATATTCTAATTTTGTATGTCCTGCTTCCTATTTTTTGAGGAAAGTCCGTAGTAGTGCGGGAGTTAGGTACTTCCTTCCAGAGTTCATTTTCCAATTATCGCATGGTAGCATCATATGAGATTTTAACAATTTCTGGGGTGGCTTATTGCGTGAGCAGATATATCGGATGAGACGAGATCCCTTGAACTAAGACTCTGTGCAATCCAGCTGTATGAGGTATGTTATGAAGATAAGTCCATTATTGGGTTCAGAATGAGGTGAAGGTTTTATCAGGAGTATAGACCTAATGTTTTGTTGACTCGGCAGTTGATTATGATTGTTGGTACATCTCTTCCATCATGGCGGTATGGTAAAGGTTAGAGTAAGACATGTACATGTCATGGAGTGCAATGAGAGCATCATATTGGTAGGATTTTGACTAAGTTGATCAGAAAAAGGTTATTGTGGTCCTACGAGTAAGTAATGTAAAGTGTGAATTCAACAAAGTTATGCAATCGTGTTTGAGTACAACGTGTAGTGATTGATATGGTGATCTTATGTTGGAAACAGGTCGGGCATAGAATTTCGAATGTTGTAATTGGGCTCTAAGACTTATTTGCTTGAGTAAAAGAGAATATATTTGGAATTTATCGAGCTAATATGCTCAACTAAGTTTTGGTAGCACGGGAAGGTGCATGAAAATTTAAACAGCAATTTCAGACTACTTTAGTATAGTTCTCAGCACGTTCGAGGACGAACGTATGTTTAAGTGGGAGAGAATGTAACGACCCGACCGGTCGTTTTGAGCTCTATTGCATCGTTCAGCAGTCTGAGGTCATAAGCAGCTTCATTTCAAGTATTGTGACTTCCACATGTGGTCGGAATTGAATTTTGGGAAGTCCAGAGTTAATTTAGAAGGAGAATTCTTATTTTGGAAGCTTAAACCTGAAAGAATGAACTAGGATTGGAATTGTGAGTAAACGACCTCGGAATCAGGATTTGAAGGTTCCACCAGGTTCGTATTACGATTTCGGACTCAGGCGTATGCTCAGATTGGGTTTTGGGTGACCCAGGAGCTTTTTGGCGCCTATTGTGGAAGTTGGCATATTGGAAGAAATTTCATAAGTTTGGTTTGAAGTGCATACAGTGTTGTCAATGCCCTTTTGGGGTTCCGAGTTTGTGAATATCTCTGTATTTCGATTCTAGAGTTGGAGGCGCGATCGGAAGTGAATTCGGAGGTCCGTAGGCCATTTTGGAGCCATTTGGCTAAAGATAGAAATTTAAAGGTTTTTAAGAAGTTTGACCGGAGGTTGACTTTTTGATATCGAGTTCGGAATCCAATTCCGGAAGTTGGAGTAGGTCCCTAATGTCAATTATGATTTGTGTGCAAAATTTGAGGTCAATCGGACGTGATTTGATAGGTTTAAATATCGAAAATAGAAGTTTGAAATTCTAAAGTTCATAAAGCATGAATTAGGGTGTAATTCATGGTTTTAACGTTGTTTGATATGATTTGAAGCCTCGAGCAAGTCCGTAATATGTTTTGGGATTGATTGGTACATTTGGTTGGGGTCCCGGGGGCCTCGGGTGGATTTCGGATGGTTAAAGGATTGATTTTTGACTTATGGGGATTGCTAGTTTTTCTGGTATAAGTGCAGCAGGTTTTTACTCTATGCGATCGCAAGAGAGGGTATGCGATTGCATAGAGCAAGAGTTGAGGGGGGCTGGAATTGGTCTATGCGATCGCAAGCGGTAGAATGAAATCGCAAAGAAGGATGCCTAAGGCCTATGCGATCACAAGGTAGGTTTTGCGAATGCAAAGTGTAATTTAGGAGGCAGCATAGTTTGCCTATGCGATCGCGGGGCATTGTATGCGATCGCATATGAAGGTTGTCTAGGCAGTGTTATTTTAAAAAATGGGTTTTGGCTCATTTCACTTCATTTTTCTTCCATGGGAGCCAAATTAGAGCAACATTTGAGCGTCATTTCATCACCAAGCATTAGGTAAGTGATTTCTACTAGTTTTGAGTTAAATACAAGTTTATATACAGATTTAGACATTGAAATTTATATAAATTTGAGGTTTTGGTGGAAAACCTATAAATTTACATTTTTTCGAATTTGACCACGATATTGAGTATGGAATTTAGTAAAAATTATATATTTGAGTTACTAAGGTCATGGGTAATCTTTATCTTCAAAAAATTTTGAATTCCGAGCACGTGGGCCCGAGGGCGTTTTGGTCTACTTTTAGATCGGAGTTGGGAATTGCTATAAATTAGATTGTAATGAATAATTGAGCATATGTTAATCGATTTGCGTGACCGTTGGCAAGTTTTGGAGCGTGGTACATCAAGTAGAGTCTTCGGAAGGGCGTGGAATGCCGGTTATGGATCTTCGGAGCGAGGTGAGTCTCCTTTCCAACCTTGTAAGAGGGAATTGTCCCCGTAGGTAAAATAATTGAATATGTGCTCCTACATGTGGGGGCTACGTACGCACGAGGTGACGAGAGTCCGTGTGTAGCTACTATTATGCTATTGTCCGGGTAGTCTAGGACCCAAACGCATGTTACACTTGGTTTATTTGTAAACCCGTTGATGGGTTGAATTGTTTAAGTCACATTAAATTAGTAAATGAATTTTAAAGGGATAAAGCTTCATTTCTCAAAAATTGTTAAAGGAGAATTGGCATTATTTGGATAATTTTTCCCGATAAATTCTTAATTGGCTATTTGAGCATGTATTTTATGTGTACCTGTGTCGCATGCATGATTCGCGAGCAAGGTATGTGTTTATTTATGGGACGGGCCGAATGCCTCGGCAGATTAAATAGATGCATCTATTGGTTCGGGCCGCTCGACCCTAGGCAGTGCACAGTTTGCATTCCTGTTAGATCGGGACATCACTTCTGTGTGATTTGCGCATGTTATTTGTCGCTTGAGAATCGTGAATGTGGATTTGGCCCTTCGTGGCATGATATAAATTGATAAGATAATAAAGAATAAACCTTGAAAGCCCTTTCTTAATTGTTGAAGGTAGTTACCTGGTTTCTGGCTTCGCAAATTTTAATTACCATATAAATCTATGATTTTTCTCGCATTTCTAGAATATTGTTAATTGACCTCTAGTGAGTTTCGAAGTTGGCCATCTCGTCTCTACTTCTTCGAGATTAGGTGGGATACTCATTGAGTACACGTTGATTACATATTCATACTACACTTCTGTGCATTTTTGTTGCACGGGCATATTTACCTCTAGCAGCTTACTGGCGTAGCAGCATGGATGACTTTGGGACTAGGTGAGCTACATTGTTCGAGACGACCGCAACTAGTAAAGTTCCTTTCAGCATTTTTATTATTTATTCCCTGTCCACTGTATTTTGGACATATGTTTTATTTTACTTTCCTTATCGATAGTTGCTCATGCACTTGTGACACCGGGTTTTTGGTATGGTTTCTTGAAGGATTGTACTAATTGTTATTATTTAAATTTGAATTCATGTAATGATTGTCATAATTATGAAAAATGGAAGTAGAAATCTTACAATTTCAAAAGTATTAAAAGAGGATTTAAATTGATAACTTAGTTTTCTTGCCTGACAGAGCTGTCCGGCGCCACCACGACCCTTATTGGATTTTGGGTCGTGACAACATGGTATCAGAGCATTAGGTTCCCGTCGGTCACACTAGTCATGAGCAAGTCTAGAAGAGTCTCGCGGATCATTACGGAGACGTCTGTACTTGTCCTCTGGAGGCTACATGGTTGTTAGGAGTACTTCCCTTCTTGATTTCCCTATCGTGCGGTTCGATTCCTTTGAGGCTTATGCGTTTGATTCCTTCCAACTAAATCTTACACGGCGCGAGCGCTTGTTATAATTCAAAAATTGAAGGATTGCAATGGCACCACCAATGTGGTGCGGGATGATTTTCCCGGTATAGTTTATTGGACTATTATAGTCGCATTATAGAGGGGTATTCTATAGTTTCTGCTCAGTAATAGAACTTCTAAGAGCCTTGAGGCTAGGCACAGGTTGCCATAAGGCTTATGAGCGATTATACCGCAGTGTCGTTGTGATGGTAGGGTGTTTTTCCATGTGTCGGGATAGTGATTGAATTTAAGGGAGGTTTACTCAGTTTGTAAGCAAAGGGATTCAGTATTTTATTCCCAGCAGGGGAAAAGTCAATCGAACTAAGGATGGTTAGATGTGGACTAGTGAAAGTAATGAGATGTGGTAATTTCAAGCGTGGCGGAGTTCTCCTCTATATGGGGTGTTGTTTTTCTAATTAAACGCTTTATGTTTGTCAGTGTTATGATCTGTTACAATTTGCATTTGGGGCAAGATATTGTGAAATAGTATTGGAGATACAACTATCAGATATCGCAGGGTGCAGTAGTTCTGGATTGAATCAGTATTGCAAACGTTGACGGTTCAATAAAGATGACCTTCAGAAGGGTTTAAGTCAGTACCGATTTGTGGGTTCAAGTTCTATGAAGATGAATTTTATTAAGGCCAGAACTGAGTAGCAAGAGATGAGAAAGACATGTGGGAAGTGTCAGACGGAGTTTTAAACTTTTAAAAGGCCAGGCTTAATGAGCGGAGGCTGAGAACTGATTATAGAAGTGAGTTTGCCTAAAGTGGGAGAGTGGCGGGGCTGTATAGGGCCTAGTAATAGGATGACTACGTGCCTAAGGATAGTTTGGAAGGATTTGGGATTTTAGCGACAGGCAATGGAAGTCTATAGATAATTCGAAGCACGGGGTCGCTATGCAGTAGGAGATTTGGTATGACGACAAGGAGCTGCTTGAAATGAAGAAATATGTAGCATGACTTTGAAGTGGAAGGATGTTGTCGCACCCTTAATGGATGTCCACGAGGGGTAAATGGACAGGTACAGCAACGGAGTGCGTTGGGACTCATGAGGGTTATTTCCTGTTAGTGATTTAGCAGTCGCATGGTTGGCGAGGCTTCTGCGAAGAGTTCTATGGGTTATGCAGTAAAGGGAACTATTATGTGAATGTTGTTAATGATTTAGAGTATCAAATTGGGTTTATACAGTAAGTTATCGAGAATGTTGGCGATTGATTGCGCAAGGTTATGTCAATAAGAGTTTTAAGAATCCTGGTGAACTCCAGAGTTTTGTAATAATGGCTTCAAGCTAAGTGAAAGAGTCTCACCGCCTATGATTGGGTTGTATGGTTAACTACTCGTGAGGTTTCTGGTTATTTGCATACTTAACGGTTATCTCAGCTACGAAAAAATACCATAAGTAGTAATTTGAGTAGAGGAATTATTAAAGATGTGCTACAGTTAGCCTTATGGGCTCATATTCGAACTTGGAAAAGATTCAAGATTTATGCCTTGAGTAGAAGTGGGGTAAAAGGGGAGTTACTCTGCCAGGTGCTTCATTGAGAGGGTATTAATGTGATAGAAGATTTAGGGAGCTGATTATATTCAGGATCAAGTCAAAGCGGGTGGCTCTCAACAACGGTCCTAGTGGAACTCAAAAGATAAAGTGTGGTACCTAATGATTTCAAGCCTATAAGTACAACTAAGAATCAAGCTTTGTAGTAGCTTATGAGAAGGTGCCCAAAATGTTCTATGATGTGTTACCTTGTGGTGTAGTATTTGAGAAATGTGAAATAATTTGTCAGATTTGAGACCGCATGGTTTCGCGATTCAAGGTCACTCGGGGTGAGTGTTGATGGAGTATAGTGTGTCCTGAATAGAGTTAGTCTGATTTCCAAGGCCATCAAGGATAAATTGGAAGGAAAGGGATTGATTAGCCATAGTTGAATTTGGCATGTTGGGGTCTGTGATCAGTTCATTTAGCGTGATCGAGTTACGTGTATGATTTGTGGCGGTACGAGTGAGGTTTGTCGGCCGCCGTAATTAATGTTATTCGGAAGCATTCTTCAGTTATTGCTTGTTAAGTGGAATCGGATTCCGGAAGGGCTATGGTGGCTTGCACCACTACTTAGAGATTTGCATATCCTACAGTTATGGGAATTTGCCTGTGTGTTGCTATGATTCTCCTGAAGTGAGTTAAGTGAAAAGTTCTTGCATGATGAAATGTTAAAATATTAATGTTAAAAATCGTGCTTTATCGTATGTTGGACATTGGGTGCAGTGAGTAGCATGAAAATTCGAAGTGAGGATCAAGGTTGCAGTTCGGTGTTGACAAGGATGTCACGGGCTCGGTTGTTCAAGGAAAGGGTTGAATGATTAAAGCAAATTGGTATTGTCTTCAGCGTCACCTGAGATCGACGTTTGTGAAAAAGGCCTCGCATCCTGGTTAAGGATTCTTGATCGCTTTTCAGCGTTAGTGCGGCCGATGGTTTAGATAAGCGGACCCATTATTTATTTCGAAAGATTCTGGGAGCGTTTCCCACGGGAAGCTTGTATAAGTGTGACATGTAGTCACTTGATTAACTAAAGATTTAAACCAGGTATGAGGATTGTGGTAATATCATTAGTTTGAAAATTTAGGCCTGGATGGCTCTTTGTTTATTGTGTTATGAACTGAGGAGGTTTGCTCCAGTTACGATGGTTTTTCATATGTATTATGAGGAAACGGGAGTTACTATGGACCTTTGAAAGGTTATTAGCCTAGTTGGTGCAATCAGAAATCGGCTTGAGATTAGTGGATTGAGTTAGATGTGAATAGGGCTTTATATCAGGCCAGTTGTGTTCATTTCAGTAATGCGCTCCTTATGGAGTAGTCAGGGTGTTATTTCATATAATAATATATTTTGCCGTTTGAGTTGTGAGACGGCTCGAGAAATTGTTTATGTGTTGAGGATCCCCGTGAAAATGTCGTATTATCAGCAAAATGGCTCCTGAGATTCAGATTATATATCACACCTCAGATGTGCTTGAGTTTCGAAGTTTATGGCGCTATATGTCCCCCAGGGAATGGTACTGTACACTTAGAGTGCTTGTGACCAAGATTGGATATTTCATTGTAATGAGCAATTTAGCTCGATATGTATCTCCTTATGTGAGTTCTACGTATGGATCGGGTGGCACGCCACCATGGGTATGTTACTTGGATTGGGTGGCACGCTGCCATGGTTATATTGTAAGGATTGGGTAGCACGCCTCCATGGTTATATTGTGAGGATCGGGTGGCACGCCGCCATGGTTATGCTATATGGAACGGGTTGCATGCCGTAACAGTGTGATTTTGAGTGTAGTTTCCTATATGTTAATTTTGTATGTCCTGCTTCCTATTTTCTGAGGAAAGTCCGTAGTAGTGTAAGAGTTAGGTACTTCCTTCTAAAGTTCGTTTTCCTTTGGCATTGCGTTCGAATTGGTGGCCTATTAGCGCATGGTAGCATCATATGATATTTTAACAATTTCTGGGGTGGCTTATTGCCTGAGCAGATGTATCGGATGAGACGAGATCCCTTGATCTAGGACTCTGTGCAATCCAGCTGTACGAGGTATGTTATGGAGATAGGACCATTATTGGGTTCAGAATGAGGTGAAGGTTTTGTCAGGAGTATAGACATATTGTTTTGTTTACTCGGCATTATGAATGTTGGTACATCTCTTCCGTCATGGTGGTATGGTAAAGGTTAGAGTAAGACCTGTACATGTCATGGGGTGCAATGGAAGCATCAGATTGGTAGGATTTTGACTAAGTTGATCAGAAAAAGGTTATTGTGGTCCTACGAGTAAGTAATGCAAAGTGTGAATTCAACAAAGTTATGCAATCGTGTTTTAGTACAGCGTGTAGTGATTGATATGGTGATCTTATGTTGGAAACAGGTCGGGCATAGAATTTTGGATGTTGGAATTGGGCTCTAAGGCTTATTTGCTTGAGTAAAAGAGAATATCTTCGGAATTTATTGAGCTAATGTGCTCATCTAAGTTGTGGTAGCAAGGGAAGGTGCATGAGAAGTTAAACAGCAATTTCAGACTACTTCAATATAGTTACCAGCATGTTCGAGGACGAACGTATGTTTAAGTGGGAGAGAATGTAACAATCCGACCGGTCATTTTGAGCTCTAGCGCATCGTTCAGCAGTCTGAGGCCATGAGCAACTTCATTTCAGGAATTGTGTCTTGCACGTGCGGTCAGAATTTAATTTCAGGAAGTCTAGAGTTAATTTAGAAGTAGAATTCTTATTTTGGAAGCTTAAAGCTGAAAGAATGAACTAGGATTGGAATTTTGAGTATACAACCTCAGAATCGGGATTTTAAGGTTCCAGCAGGTTCGTATTATAATTTCGGACTCGAGCGTATGCCCGGATTGGGTTTTGGTGACCCGGGAGCATTTTGGCGCCTATTGTGGAAGTTGGCATATTGGAAGAAATTTCATAAGTTTGGTTTGAAGTACATACGGTGTTGTCAATTCCCATTTGGGGTTCCGAGTTTTTGAATATCTCCGTATGGCGATTATGGAGTTGGGGGCGCGATCGGAAGTGAATTTGGAGGTCTGTAGGCCATTTTGGAGCCATTTAGCTAAAGATAGAAATTTGAAGGTTTTTGAGAAGTTTGACCGGAGGTTGACTTTTTTAAATCGGGGTCAGAATTCAATTCTGGAAATTGGAATAGGTCTGTAATGTCAATTATGATTTGTGTGCAAAATTTGAGGTCAATCGGACGTGATTTGATAGGTTTAAACATCGGAAATAGAAGTTTGAAATTCTAAAGTTCATAAAGCTTGAATTGGGGTGTAATTCATGGTTTTAGCGTTGTTTCATATGATTTGAAGCCTCGAGCAAGTCCGTAATGTGTTTTGGGATTGGTTGGTATGTTTGGTTGGGGTCCCGAGGGCCTCGGGTGGATTCTGGATGGTTAACGAATCGATTTTCGCCTTGTGAGGATTGCTTGTTTTTTTGGTATAAGTGCAGCAGGTTTTTACTCTATGCGACCGCAAGAGAGGGTATGCGATCGCATAGAGCAAGAGTTGAGGTGGGCTAGAATTGGTCTATGCGATCGCAAGAGGTAGAATGCGTTTGCAGAGAAGGATGCCTGGGGCCTATGCAATTGTAGGGTAGGTGTTGCGAACGCACAGTGTAACTTAGGGAGGCAGCATAGTTGGCCTATGCGATCGCGAGGCACTGTATGCGATCGCATAGGAGGGTTGTCTGGGCAGTGTTATTTTAAAAACGGGTTTTGGCTCATTTCACTTCATTTTTCTTACATGGGAGCCAAATTGGAGCAACTTTTGAGCATCATTTTCATCACCAAGCATTAGGTAAGTGATTTCTACTGGTTTTGAGTTAAATACAAGTTTATATATGGATTTAGACATTGAAATTTATATAAATTTGAGGTTTTGGTGGAAAACCTAGAAATTTACATTTCTTTGAATTTGACCATGATATTGAGTAAGGAATTTAGTAAAAATTATATATTTGAGTTCCTAAGGTCATGGGTAATCTTTATCTTCGAAAAATTTCGGATTCCAGGCACGTGGGCCCGAGGGCGTTTTGGTCAATTTTTTGATCGGAGTTGGGAATTGCTATAAATTAGATTGTAATGAATAATTGAGCATATGTTAATGGATTTGCGTGACCGATGGCTAGTTTTGGAGCGTGGTGCATGAAGTAGAGTCTTTGGAAGGGCGTGGAATGCCGGTTATGAGTCTTCAAAGTGAGGTGAGTCTCCTTTCTAACTTTGTAAGAAGGAATTGTCCCCATAGGTGAAATAATTGATTATGTGCTCCTATATGTGGGGGCTACGTATGCACGAGGTGACGAGAGTCTGTGCGTAGCTACTATTGTGCTATTGTTCGAGTAGTCTAGGACCCAAACGCATGTTACACTTGGTTTATTTGTGAACCCATTGATGGGTTGAATTGTTTAAGTCACAATAAATTAGTAAATGACTTTCAAAGGGATTAAGCTTCATTTCTCAACAATTGTTAAAGGAGAATTGGCGTTATTTGGATAATTTTTCCCGATAAATTCTTAATTGGCTATTTGAGCATGTATTTTATGTGTACCTGCATCGCATGCATGATTCGCGAGCAGGGTATGTGTTTATTTATGGGACGGGCTGAATGCCTCGGCAGACTAAATATATGCATCTATTGGTTCGGGCCGCTCGACCCTCGGCAGTGCATAGTTTACATTCATATTGGATTAGGTTGTCACCTCGGTGTGATTTGCGCATGTTATTTGTCGCTTGAGAATCGTAAATGTCGATTTGTCCCTTCGTTGCTTGATATAAATTGATAAGATAATAAAGAATAAACCTTGGAAGCCCTTGCTTAATCGTTTAAGTTGCGTGGTTTCTGGCTTCGCGAATTTGAACTACCATATAAATCCATGAATTTCCTCGCATTTCTAGAATATTGTTAATTGACCTCTAGTGAGTATCGAAGTTGGCCATGTCGTCTCTACTTCTTCTAGAATAGGCGTGATACTCATTGAGTACACGTTGATTACGTACTTATATTACACTTCTGTGCATTTTTGTTGCACAGGCATATTTACCTCTAGCAGCTTACTGGGCGTAGCAGCATAGATGACTCTGGGACTAGGTGAGTTGCATTGTTCGAGACGACCCACAGCTAGTGTAGTTCCTTTCAGCATTTTTATTATTTATTCCCTGCCCACTATATTTCGGACAGATGTTGTATTTTACTTTTCTTATCGATAGTTGCTCATGTACTTGTGACACCGGGTTTCTGGGATGGTTTTTCAAAGGATTGTACTAATTGTTATTATTTAAATTTGAATTCAAGTAATGATTGTTTTAATTATGAAAAATGGAAGGAGAAATCTTAGATTTTAAAAGGTATTAAAAGAGGATTTAAATTGATAACTTAGTTTGCTTGCCTGACAGAGGTGTCCGGCGCCACCACGACCCTTAGTGGATTTTGGGTCGTGACAGTAGCAGTTCCGAATATAAACATCAAGTAAGGAAAGAAACAACATAACTAGAATATCACCAAGAATCAGAAATTAAACAAGTTGCACGGCATCACCCTTCGTGCTTTTACTCTCTTTCTCACCAAATCAATCGTATAATAACAATGTGCACGTCGTCACCCTTCGTGCTTTTACTGTCTTTCCTCACCATATACTCAATTAAAATCGGTACCGAATGGTACATCGTACGGCACGGCATCACCCTTCGTGCTTTACACTCTTTCATCACAATAGCAAACAATGCACGGCATCACCCTTCGTGCTTTAACGCTCTTCCTCACCCAAACAATAATCATAAGGCAAATAGGGTAAGGGAATCTATAACATTGAAATAAAATCAAGTAACAATAGAAATTCAGTAGATAAACGTAAAGGACAACATAACTCAATTATCAGCAAGAATCAGGTAAAATCAAGGAGAAGTGCACGACATTAACCTTCGTGCCTTTACTCTCGTTCTCACCATAAGAATCAATATAAATTTCATGACATCACCCTTCATGCTTTTACTCTCATCCTCACCATGAAATTAATATAATAGGCACAAAATGGTACATCGTGTGGCACGGCATCACCCTTCATACTTTAACTCTCTTTCTCACCCAAACAACAATCACAAACCATAGGATAAGGAAATAAAGGAAATTTGAAATAAGAATCCCGATAAGGGAGCAACCAGTCAACAATTAAATCCCGGGAAGGGAACAACATCAATAATATCCACATCTCGGCAAAGGAGATAACAAATAAATCAACAATAATCCGGTAAGGGTGTCAACATAATGATCTCTTCTCTTTCTCACTTTTACTTCACAATTCACTTCACAACTTGAGTCAATGCTCTAGAGGTTCAATTATCACTTATACCCTCATAATTCATTTCACAACTTGAGCCAATGCTCTAAAAGTTCAATTGTCACTTACACTTTCACAATTCATTGTACAACTTGAGCCAATGCTCCTCAATGATCATGGGTCACAATTCTTTCCACAAACTTTATACAACAATTAGAAATCTTCACCAAGGCATGAATAATACAACTAACTCATGAAAATCACAATATAAGACTCACGATCACGCTTGACACCAAAGTATAGATACTCGTCACCATGCCTATACGTCGTACTCAACAATTACCACATAAAGTAGGACTAAACTCCTAATCTCTCAAGCAATGGTTAGACCAAACACTTAACTCGATATCTTGAACACAACTCAAGTCTCAATTATAGATTTACCCCTTGATTCCACCGCCAATTCGCTCTTATCTATTCACAAATTACTTAATTACATCAATAAACGCTAAAAGAATCAACCCCAATGCATGAAAATGAGTTTTCCATGTTTTACCCAAAATGTTAAAAATTGCCCCCGGGCCCACGTGGTTAAAACTCGAGGTTCGAACTAAAACCTGATAACCCATTCCCCCACGAACTCAAATATATAATTGATTTTGAAATCAGACCTCAAATTGGCGTCCAAATCTCCAATTTTAGAAAAACCTAGGTTCTACCCAAAACACCCAATTTCCCCCATGAAAATCTTTGATTTTAAGTTGAAATTATGTTAAAAAATGATAAGAATTGAAAAAAGTTGGTTAAAAATGACTTATAATTGATTTGGAGAAGAAAGGATTCTTGAAAAATCGCCTAAGTGTGTTTGGGTTTGAGAAAATATGAAAAATGGAGTTCAAAATCGATTAAGTTAAAATTTGCAGGTCTATGATATGGAAAATGCGAATAGGGGTTCGCAATTGCGAACCCTGACCTCTCAGATGTGGAAAATATGAAACAGGGTTCGCATTTTGCGAACCCTTCAGAAATTCCCAGCTTTTGCATTTGCGATAGAAATGTCGCATTTGTGACATCGCATTTGCGATAGATGTATCGCATTTGCAACCTCAGGCGGAAAAGGGAAGCTTCGCATTTGCAACCTCAGGCGGAAAAGGGAGACGTCGCATTTGCGATGGGCCTTCGAATTTGTGAACAAATTTGTCTCATTTGCGACTAGGCTTGCCCACGTCTCATCCTCGCATTTGTGATGCAAGGCTCGCATTTGTGATGCAAGGCTCGCATTTCCGAGACTGGCTTCACAAATGCGAAGCCTGCATATCAGTAATACCAACTATTTTTCAAAGTCCAAAAATGCACCCGTGGCCTATCCAAAACTAACCCGAGCCCTCGAGGCTCAAACCAAATTTACAGGCAACCTCAAAAATATCCTACACACTTATCCGTGCGATCAAATTGCCAAAATAACATTATATACATCGAATTAAACCTCAAAATCCATTAGTTCTTTCAAACTTCTTAAAAGATCAATATTTTTCCATTTAAAGTCTGAATCACATCAAACGATATCCGGTTTTTCACCAAACTTCACAGGAATGTCTTAAATCATATATAAGACCTGTACCGGGTGCCAGAACCAAAATACGGGCCCGATACCATCAAGTTCTAATCAAATTTTATTTCAAACCTTATAAATAATTTCATAAAACAATTTATTTCAAAAATTCATTTCTCAGGCTTGGGACCTCGGAATCCTATTCCGGGCATACGCCTAAGTCCCATATTTTCCTACGGACCCTCTGGGACGACCAAATCACGGGTACGGTTCCATTTACCCAAAATGTTGACCACGGCCAAATTAATTCATTTTATGGTCAAAACTTATCATTTTTCACACAGTTTCTCGTTTAAGCTTTCCGGCTACTTACTCGGATTACGCACACAAATCGAGGTGACTCTAAATGAGATTTTCAAGGCCTCAGAGTCAGAGAATTTAATTTAAAACAAGTGATGACCATTTGAGTCATCACATTCTCCACCTCTAAAACAATCGTTCGTCCTTGAACGGACAAAAGAAGGAAGTACCTAAGTTGGGTAAAAGATGGGGATAACTGCTCCACATATCAGACTCGGACTCCCAGGTCGATGCCTTAAGAGGCTGACCTCTCCACTAAACACGAACAGAAGGAAAACTCTTTGATCTCAACTAACGAATCTACCGGTCTAGAATAGCTATCGGCTCCTCATATGACAAGTCCTTGTCCAACTGGATAGTGCTGACATCCAACACGTGGGATGGAATGCCATGATACTTCCGAAGCATGGACACATGAAACATTGGATTCACGGCTGATTAGCTCGGCGGCAACGCAAGTCTATAAGCCACCTTCTCCACTCGATCAAGAACCTCAAATGGATCAATGAAACTAGGGCTAAGTTTTCCCTTCTTCCCAAATCTCATCACGCCCTTCATAGGCGACACTCGGAGCAATACCCACTCACCAACCATAAAAGCCACATCTCGAACCTTGCGGTCTGCATAACTCTTTTGCCTGGACTGAGCTGTATGGAGCCTATCATGAATGATCCTAACCTTGTCCAAGGCCTCCTGAACCAGATCTGTACCCAACAACCGAACCTCTCCTAGCTCAAACCATCCAACCGGAGACCGACACCGTCTACCATATAAAGCCTCATAAAGAGCCATATGAATTCTCGACTGGTAGATATTCTTGTAGGCAAACTCTGCTAAAGGCAAAAAATCCCATGAACCTCCAAAGTCAATAACACAAGCTCGTAGCATATCCTCCAAAATATGAATAGTCTGCTCTGAATGCCCGTCCATCTGGGGATGAAATGATGTGCTCAACTCAACCCGCGTGCCCAACTCTCATTGAACTTCTCTCCAAAAGCGCGAGGTAAACTGCGTACCCGAGTTCGAAATGATAGATACGGGCACACCATGAAGGCGAACAATCTCCCAAATATATATCTCAGCTAACCTCTCAGAAAAATAGCAGACTGCCATATGAATGAAATGCGCTGACTTGGTCGACCTATCAACAATGACCCATACTGCATCGAGCTTCTTCCGAGTCAGCAGAAGTCCAGTAACAAAGTCCATAGTGATCCGCTCCCACTTCCACTTGGGAAGCTCAATCCTCTAAAATAAACCACCAAACCTCTGATGCTCGTACTTACCTACTGACAATTCAAACACCGAGCCACATATGCAATGATATCCTTCTTTATTCTATGCCACCAATAATATTTCCACAAATCCTGACACATCTTCACGGTGTCCGGATGCATAGAGTACTGGGATCTATGGGCCTCCTCCAAAATCAACTCTCAGAGCCCATCCACATTAGGCACACATACTCGACCCTGCAATATCAAAAATCCATCATCATGTAAGGTAACCCCCTGGCACCTTCGCGCTGCACCGTGTCTCTAAGGACACACAAATGCGAATCATCATACTCTCGATCAAGGATACGCTCTAATAATAAAAAACGAGCGACCGTGCAAGCTAATACACGATTGGGCTCAGAAACATACAGTCTCATGAACTGATTGGCTAAAGTTTGAACATCCAAAGCAAGCGGCCTCTCATTGACCAAAATTTAAGCAAGACCGCCAATATTGGCTGACTTCCTACTCAAAGCATCGGCCACCACATTGGCCTTTCCCGGATGATATAAAATGGTGATATTATAATCTTTCAATAACTCCAACCACTTCCTCTGCCTCAAATTCAATTCCTTTTGCTTGAACAAATACTAAAGACTCTTGTGATCCGAGAACACCTCACATGCCATGACATACAGATAATGCCTCCAAATCTTCAATGCGTGAACTATGGCTGCCAACTCCAAATCATGAACTGGATAGTCCTTCTCGTAAATCTTTGACTGTCGTGAAGCATAGGCAATGACCTTGTCATCCTGAATCGACATTCACCAAGCCCAATATGGGAAGCATCACAATGAACTATATAAAGCCCTGAACCTCTAGGCAAAACCAACACCGGTGTCGTAGCCTCACACTCATCTGACCTTCTGAACTAGGCACCCTTCTGGGTCAACCTGGTCATTGGGGCTGCGATAGATGAAAGCCCCTCCACAAACTGACGATAGTAGCTTGCCAATCCCAAAAGACTCCAAATCTCTATAGCTGATGCTGGTCTAGGACAGTACTTGACTACCTCAATCTTCTTCGGATCAACCTAAATACCCTCTGCGAAGACAACATGACCCAGAAATGCAACTGAACTCAACCAGAACTCACACTTCGAGAACTTTGCATATAACTGACTATCCTTTAAGGTCTGAAGAACCACCCTAAGATTTTGTTTGTGCTCCTCTCGGCTGGGGTAATAGATCAAAATATCATCAATGAAGACTATCATGAATGAATCCAAATGAGGCTTGAACACTCACTTCATCAAATCCATAAATGTTGTTGGGGAATTTGTCAACCCGAATGACATAACCAAGAACTCATAATGCCCGTTCCGAGTACGAAAAGCTATCTTAGGGACATCAGATGCCCAAATCCTCAACTGATGGAAGCCATATCGCAAGTCAATCTTTGAAAATATCTTGGCACCCAGAAGCTGATCGAACAAATCATCAATCCTCGGCAGCGAATACTTAATCTTGACTGTAACCTTGTTCAATTGCGGTAATCAATACACATTCTATTTGACCCATCCTTCTTCTTAACAAATAACACCAGCGCACCCCAAGGTGAAACACTGGGTCTAATGAAACCCTTCTCAAGCAAGTCTTGAAACTGCTCCTTTAACTCTTTCAAGTCAGGTGGTGCCATACGATACAGCAGGATAGAAATAGGTTGAGTGCGCGTTACCAGATCAATGCAAAAGTCAATATCCCTATCGGGTGGCATACCCAATAGGTTTAAAGGGAAAACCTCAGAAAACTTGCGAACAACATGCACAGAATCAATAGAAGAGATAACACTATGGGTAAAATGACCTGGAGTCCCTCTCCACTCTAAATAAGGCAAACCCGGTAAAGCTAAGGTCACAGTCTTGGCATGACAGTCAAGATAGCATGGTAAGGTGATAACCAGTCCATCTCCAATATAACACTAAATTCATCCATGTCCAAAAGAAGCAAATCTACACGAGTCTCAAAACCTCTAATCACCACTATACATGAAAAATGGACACGATCCACCATAATAGAATCACTAGGCACGACAGGATATGGTGAAAAATAAAACCGAAGCTTCTCTACCACAAACAAGAAAAATACTTGCACCTCCACCTCTGGCATCTCTACCTCCACCTCTAATACCTCTACCTCCACCTATAATACCTCTCTCTGAGTGATGTGGAGCAACTCTTCCAGAAATAGCTGCGTGAATTGCTCCCATGTCGAAGTTGGCGATCCGGCTGGTCTAGCCAAATAATAATATCTCCACCAAGTCTTGGTGGATCCAAACAAGAGAAAAGTAGCAAAATCAACCCCATTGGTCTCAACTATCCCCATATTTCTGAGAACCTCGTGACTGTTGTATTGATAATCCTGGGGATCCTCAGTAGATAAACCGCTAAATATAATAGTGAAGAGCTTGGGAAAACTTATCCAATCTCCACAAAGCCTACGAAGACGTGGCTGATCTGTCACAGGTCTATGCTGCTGCTCAGCTAAAGAAGCGGTACATGACCTTGCCATTCGCGGAAGGACAAGAGTAGAGGTTTCAATTTAGCACTGTGATAACAAAATTGCACTACAGGAAAGAATAGAAGTGAAACTTTTTCCTAACTCTGTAGCCTCTGAGGGAAAAATATAGACGTCTCCGTACCAATCCCTCAGACTTTACTAAGCTTGTCTGTGAATTATGAGACCTATGTAACCTAGGGCTCTGATACCAACTTGTCAGGACCCAAAATTTTTCACCATCGGGAGTCATGATGGCTCCTACTAATGTGAGCTAGGAAAGCGAATTATGTGAACAACTTACCTTTTTACCCATTTTATATTCATTAACAATTGTGAAATAATATTATTTAAACAGGGAAATTTAACATAAGCAGAAAAAAACAATAAGATAGCTGAACATGAATCCAATACAACTGTCTAAGAATACTACAAATAAAGGTCTGAAAGAAATAAATACAACACTATCTCTAGAAATGCATGAAAGAAACATGAATAGTAGATAGGAGAAGGCGCCAAGGCCTGCGAATGCCTGCAGGACTTCCTCGGGTCGCCTGATGAGCTAGAATCAGCAATCCCACCACAGTCTGAAGTCTACTCTACTGGGGTCTACACAAAAGAGTGTAGAGTATAGTATCAGTACAACCGACCCCGTGTGCTGGTAAGTGTCTAGCCTAACCTCGGCGAAGCAGTGACGGGACTAGGACCAGACTACCAAATAAATTTATGCAGTTCAAATATATATATACAGCGAAAAAGAAATACAAGAAATAACCCGTCAATGTGGGAGGGGGAAAATGTTGTAGGGGAGGGAACAGTTCTGAATAGAAACATCAAGTAATGAAAGAAACAACATAACTAAAATATCAACAAGAATCAGAAATCAAATAATTTTCACAGCATCATCCTTCATGCTTTTACTCTCGTTCTCACCAAATCAATCATATAATAGCAATGTGCAAGATATTACCCTTCATGCGTTTACTCTTTTTCCACACCATATAATCAATGAAAATTGGTACGGAATGGGAACTACATCAACAATATCAATAATATCCACATCCAGGTAAGGGAGATAACAAATAAATGAACAATAGCCCGGCAAGGGTGACAACATAATGATCTCTTCTCTTTCTCGCTTTTACTTCACAATTCACTTCACAACTCAAGCCAATGCTCTAGAGGTTCAATTATCACTTATACCCTCACAACTCATTTCACAACTCGAGCCAATGCTCTAAAAGTTCAATTGTCACTTGCATTTTCACAATTCGTTATACAACTTGAGCCAATGCTCCTCAATGATCATGGGTCAAATTCTTTCCACAAACTTTATACAACAATTAGAAATCTTCACCAAGGCATGAATAATGCAACAAAGTCATGAAAATCATAATATAAGACTCACGGTCATGCTTAAAACCAATGTATAGATACTCATCACCATGCCTATACGTCGAACTCAACAATTACCACATAGAAAATAGGTATCAACTCCTAATTCCTCAGGCTAATGTTAGACCAAACACTTACCTCGATGTCTTGAACACAACTCAAGTCCCAATTATAACTTTACCCTTTGATTCAATTGCCAATTCGCTCGTATCTAATCACAAATTACTTAATTACATCAATATATGCTAAATGAATCAACACCAATGCATGAAAATGAGTTTTCTAAAGTTTTACCCGAAAAGTCAAAAGTCGCCCCCGGGCCCACGTGGTCAAAACCCAAGGTTCGAACCAAAACCCGATTACCCATTCCCCCACGAACTCAAATATAAAATTTGTTTTGAAATCGAACCTCCAATTGAGGTCCAAATCTCCAGTTTTAGAAAAATCTAGGTTCTACCCAAAACACCTAATTTTGCTATGAAAATCTTTGATTTTAAGTTGAAATCATGTTAAAAGATGATAAGAATTGAAGAAAGTTGGTTAAAAACGACTGACAATTGATTCGGAGAAGAAAGGATTCTTGGAAAATCGCCTAAGTGTGTTTGGGTTTGAGAAAATATGAAAAATGGGGTTCAAAATCGATTAAGTGTAAAATTTCAAGGTCTCTGATATAGGAAATGCGAACCTCTCAGATGTGGGAAATGCAAACGAGGGTTCACATTTGCGAACCCTTCAAAAATTCCCAGCTTTCGCATTTGCGACATCGCATTTGCGATAGATGTATGGCATTTGCGACCTCAGGCGGAAAAGGGAAGCTTCGCATTTGCGATCCCAGACGTCGCATTTGCGACAGGACTTAGCATTTGCGAACAAATTTGTCGCATTTGCGACTAGGACTGCCCAGGTCTCATCCTCGCATTTGCGAGACTGGCTTCGCAAATGCGAAACCTGCAGATCAGAAATACCAGCTATTTTTCAAAGTCCAAAAATGCGCCCGTGGCGTATCCAAAACTCACCCGAGCCCTCGGGGCTCCAAACCAAATTTACACACAACCTCAAAATCATCCTACGGACTTATCCGTGCGATCAAATCTCCAAAATAACATCATATACATTGAATTAAACCTCAAAATTCATGAATTCTTTCAAACTTCTTAAAACATCAATTTTTTCCATTTAAAGTCTGAATCACATCAAACAACATCCGTTTTTCACCAAACTTCACAAGAACGTCTTAAATCATATATAAGACTTGTACCGGGTACCGTAACTAAAATACGGGCCCAATACGGTCAGGTTCTAATCAAATTACATTTCAAAACCTTATAAATAATTTCAGAAAACAATTTATTTCAAAAATTTATTTCTCGGGCTTGGGGCCTCGAAATTCGATTTCGGGAACCGTCAAATCACTCGTCTAGGTCCGTTTACCCAAAATATTGATCAATGTCAAATTAATTTATTTTATAGTCAAATTTTATCATTTTCACACTGTTTCTTATTTAAGCTCTCCGGCTATGCGCCCGGACTGCACACGCAAATAGAGATGACTCTAAATGAGGTTTGACCTCAAAATTATAGAATTTAATTTAAAATAAGTGATGACCGTTTGGGTCATCACAGTGCTATTTTATTAGTAGTATTCTAGAAGATTAGTTAAGTGAGCTATGTAATAGTTGTGCTGTTATTTAGTCGGTCATATTAAAGTTAGTGGAGGTTAGAATTAACAAGTATATAAGTAGGCTTGTCAAATCATTTCTTAATTGAGTTTCTGTTAATAAGAAAAGATATTTTTCCTCCTATCTCTTTCTCTCTCTATCTAGAAGGTTCCATTTAATAAGCTTCGATCACTTATCAATGGCAGACCTAGGGCACATTTTAACATGGTATTAGAGCTCGGTTCACTATGATTCTAGTTGTTGAGTATCTGAATTCTTCAAAATACTCTTCAATTCTTCGTTTCTCCTTCTTCTTCGTTGTGTTCTTCTCACTCTCTTTTTTAAACCCTAATTCTTCCCTTGCTCTATATTTTTTTCAAATGGCCATCGATAGTCCTCAATGTACAGCTGGAACATCACATGCATACAATCAATTGCTTGTTTGTAATGATCCGTTGTATATTCATCCATCCAATACACCTGGTGTTTCACTTGTTCTGCAACTATCAATAGGGATAGAAAATTATTCAAAATGGAGTCGGTCTACGAAGATGTCACTATTAGTGAAGAATAAGATAGGTTTCATTAATGGAACCTGTGTGCAAGAGGATTATGAGAAAGATCCCTTTCGACTACACTAGTGGGACCAGTGCAATGCAATAGTACAATCGTGTATTATGAGCTCTGTTGCGAAGCAATTGAAGCGAGGAATTGTGTTTTTATAAAATGCTAAAAAGTGGTGGGAAGCCCTAAAAAATGCTTCAACAAGGTAAATGCTTATATGATTTACCACATGGACAAGGAAATTAGTTATTTAACTTAAGAAATTTCTAGTATGTCAGTCTATTTCTCAAAGGTAAACGACCCATGGGATGAATTTGAATCATTTATCCCTTTTCCTAGTTGTGACTGTGAAAAATCTAAGACTTTTGTTGAGTTTTTGCATACACAAAAGCTTGTGAAGTTCTTAATGGGGTTGAACGAGACCTATGCACCACAGAGGAGTCGAATTCTGATGATACACCCTACACCCTCACTCGATCAGAAATACTCGATGCTTATTCAGGAGGAAAGTCAGAGATTGAGTAGTGGACTCATGACACATAATGGCATTCTAGGTAGTGGACCTACGGACATGAAAAAGAGTCACTTAATCGCATCTAATGTTGGTATGAGGCCAAGGAAGAATTTTAATCTACAGTGTGATTATTCCAAGATAAGAGGACACCTAAGGAACTTCTATTACAAACTCATAGGATACCCCCAGGCTTCATATTCAACAATGAAAAGAACGAGAGTGCATGAGAATCCTATTGCAGTTGCACATAATGAGAATGTCAAGGAAAAGATGCAGAATGCTCTTCCTGGAAGTGTGGTTTCACCTAACATGTGTTTCCCAAATTCTCCTTCATTTACTCTTGAACAATATCAACAAAATTCTAAAAATGCTAAGCAAGGAAAAAGAATCAGAAGTGATGGCCAATATGGCAGGGATTTGGACATATTTAGGTCGTTTTTTGGCTACATTTACAAGGGAAAATAATATGGATTGGGCTGCTAAGGAAAGGAATACTACATGGGCTTCATGGTCTAGTTTGATTACACAAAGTTTATTAGTTATATTCTGATATCAATTTGAGTATTATGCTCAATTTTGATAGTACGTACATTAGAGTGCAAAATCTATTTCCTTTCATTGAAGGGAGACAATGACAATTTTTTAATTATTGTATTTACTTTTATTTTATTAATAATAACTAGCCCTAGGCGCTTACCTAGTGAATTTCCAAAAAAAAAAAAAAGCAGGTAAGTCGAATACTGATCAAGCTAGTTGGATGATTGATACTAGGGCTTCAAATCATATGGCTTCTCCCTTGAATCAATTATCTAGCACATACACATACTTTTAAGTCTGCCTCAGTACATTCACCTAATAGAGATAGTACTAAAATTACTCACATATGCACTTGTACTCTGACTAACTTAGAGACAATATATAACGTTCTTTATGTACCTCAATTCCAATATAATTTTCTATCTGTTTCAAAATACACACGAGAATTAAATAGCTCAGTTCACTTTTATCTTGATTTTTGTGTTTTTCAGGACCTCTTCAGTGGCAGGTGAAGGGGATTGGTAGATACCAAGGTGGAATTTACATTCTAAATCCTTAACACATATTGGTTCCTCGAACTCTACATGTTTGTCTACTTCTGTTCAGAATAAATCAAGTGTTCTGTGGAATCAAAGGCTTGGTCATGCACCTTATCTAGTCTTACAGAAAATACCTACCTTAAATAAGTTTTTGTTAAAAACATATTCTTGTGATTGCATTGTCTATCCTTTAGCTAAACAAACAAGATTGCCATTTCCTAGTAGTACTTCTTATTCTACTTCTGCTTTTGAACTTGTTCATATGGACATTCAGGGTCCTTATAAAGTTTGTACTTTAAATGGCTTCAGGTATTTTTTTTACTCTTGTTGATGACTATACAAGAATGACCTTTTGAGATTAAAGAGTGATGTGTATGTTATCTTGAATGACTTTCTTAACCTAGTAGAAAATCAGTTTTCCACCACTATAAAAATAGTCAGATCAGACAATGGCTATGAATTCTTCAATACTATTTATTTTAATCTCTTCAAATCCAAGGGTATCATACACCAAAGTAGTTGTGTCCACACTCCACAGCAAAATGGAGTCATGGAGAGAAAGCAAGGACACTTAATTGAAGTGAGTAGAGCCTTGAGATTTTAGGCTCATATTCCTCTAAAATTTTAGGGTAATTGCATCTTGACTGCAGCATAGATCATAAACAGAATTTATAGTGGTATGTTGCATGGAAAATCTCCTTATGAGATGTTTCATGGTTCTCCAACTGCTTGTGATCATTTAAGGACTTTAGGCTGCCTATGTTATGCCACAAAACTAAATTTCAGTGATAAATTCACTCCAAAATCAATACCAGGAGTGCTCATGGGATATGCCCCTACTAAAAAAGGTTTCAAAGTATATAACATTGAAGCTGAGACAAATTCATAGCCAGTCAAGATGTCATCTTCAATGAGAATGTGTTTCCATTCTAATTTCCTAGAAATTATTTCTTTTGTAGCCATAATATTAGTCTTATTTCGCCAGGCTCTTCTTACTTCCCTTCACATTCTCCTATTACACTTGACTCAATTGTTTCTCCTCTTTCATGTATTGAATTTACTCCTAGTCATCCACTTTCTCCTATATTATCTGATCCTCCTCTTTACCAGAAGGCACACCACCTACTGCTCTTCCAGAAGTAGTTCAATTTGCATCACCTGCTTCTTCATCTTTTTTGCTTTGAATTCAATTACAACTCCTCCTAGGAGATCTAGTACGACCACTAAGCCCTTTATTTGGATGACAGACTATGTCCATCCTCCCCTACTATCAACCACTGTTCCTACTACCTCTTATCCTCTTCTAAGCTTTGTAACATATTCCCATCTTCCCACTCAGTTTTAGTCTTTCCTTACTTCTTTTTCTTCTGATACAAAACCCTCCTCTTACTCTAAAGCCATTAGGGGTGATAGATGGATCAAGTCTATGAAGCTTGAGATTAAAGCTCTGAATAATAACCATACTTGGGAAGTAGTTGACTTACCTAAAGGGAAGGTTCCAATAGGCTGCAAATGGGTCTATAAAATAAAGTACAGTGCAGATGGACTTGTGAAAATGTTTAAATTAGACTTGCAGCTAAGGGTACACTCAACAAGAAGGTTTAGACTTTCGTGACACCTTCTCCCCTGTAGCTAACCTTACTACTGCTAGAACTGCAGTAGCGACAACTGCCCATCAAAATAGGCCAATATCCAAATGGATGTTCATAATGCCTTCTTAAATAGAGATCTTGATGAAGAAGTATATATGACTCTACCACAGTAGCCAGGGTGAGACTAAAGTATGCAGACTACTTAAATTCCTATATGGATTGAAACAAGCATCTGGAAAATGAAACTTAAAATTCACCCAATCTTTGTTGAAAACTCATTTTAAGCAAAGCAAATATGATTATTCTCTCTTTAACAAAAACGTGAATGACAAATTAGTGATGATACTTGTATATGCAGATGACATTTTTAGTACAGGGAATGATTTGGAGCAAATTCAGAGAGCAAAATCTGCATTGCACCAGAATTTTAAGTTGAAAGATCTGGGAGACTTAAGATATTTCTTGGGGATAGAATTTGCTAGATCAATTGAGGGTATTCTTATGTCCCAAATGAAATATGCTTTAGAAATGATTTTAGATGCAGGATTGGCAGGTTCAAAGCCGAAAGAGACAACCATGGAGCAAAACCTCAAACCAAAAAGTAGTGAATTTGGTGAATGTCGGAAGACTAATGACAATGATGAACCTTTGTAGGACATGGGTAGATTTCAGAGACTGATTGGCAAGCTATTATACGTGACAATAACAAGGCCAGACATTGCATATGTAGTTTAATGTCTAAGCCAATTTATGCATTTACCTAAGAAGTTATATTATAAGGCAACACTACATGTGGTTAGATACATAAAGAATCGGCCAGGACTTGAGTTGCTAATGTCAAGAAAAAGTGAGCAGAAAATAGAAGCATATTGTGACTCAGAATGGGCTTCTTGTCCCATGTCTAGAAAGTCAGTCACTAGGTACTACATTAAGCTTGGGAGTTCACTCATTTCCTGAATAGCAAAGAAACAGAATACCATCTCTAGATGCTCAGTAGAGGCTGAGTATATGTGTATGGCACACATAGTTGCAGAGCTGGTTTGGTTAAGTGGTCTGTTAAAGGAGTTGAAAGTGAGTGTGAAATTACCTATAGAACTATTTTGTGAAAACAAGGCTTCCCTTCAGATTGTTATAGATCCAGTTTATCGTGAGAGAACAAAGCATATAAAAATAGACTGTTATTTCATAAGAGAGAAGATTCAAAAAGGTTTAATCAAAACCTCACACATTCCCAGCAAAGAACAACTTGTAGATATCTTGACTAAGGCTTTGGGACACCAGCAACTTGTTGTGCTACTATCTAAGTTGGGAATGAAAAATATTTTCTCATTCTCAACTTGAGGGGAAGTGTTGAGATGTATAGCTTATAGTGATTGTACATTGTGCTACATAAGTAGTAGTGTTCTACAATATTAGTTAAGTAAGCTATGTGATAGTTGTACTGTTAGTTAGTCGGTCATATTAAAGTTAGTGGAGGTTAGAATTAACAAGTATATAAGTAGGCTTGTACAAATCATTTCTTAATTGATAATCTGTTAATAAGAAAAAATATTTTTCCTCCCATCTCCTTCTCTCTCTTTCTAGAAGGTTCTATTCAATAAGCTTCGATCACTCATCAATGATAGACCTAGGACAAAATTTGAATAACATAAAACAACTTTTGCTTCTCAGAAAAAGAAAAAGAAAAATGATTCATCTGATATTTTTTAGAATATATAGTTGAATAGTAAAATGGGTAGTGTACATATCTCTAACGATACATAAGATCATTTGAAAAGGAATGTGATTAGAACATCAATTTTGGCAGTGTACTACAATTCTAATGATTCTAACATAGCGTCAACACGCAATATAGATCCGTTAATTGTGGAAACTGATTCATATGTATTAATACCTACTATTTACAGGGAATCTAAAATACTCACACCTACATAAACTCGAAGTGCATCAACTCTACCACACATTTCCGGAGGATAATGGAGTGACAAATGCTAGGGCAAAATTTGGAAAAGCACTGGATGCCTCAAATTCCCAAGATGCAATAATTTTTGAACCCCCAACTTTAGTTTACCATTATTAAATATTGATGTAATAGGAATGGAATGTCTTCGTTCAGTTCCAGCTATTGTACTTTGTTAACTTTTCTGTTTTTTCCCTAGAAAAAAAATAATTTTGACATAGTATTACCCACCGTGGAGTTCGTGAACTGTAGAGCCGTTAAAGTCGAGTCCGGAACCAAAATACAATTCTTTTGGGCTCAAACGATGAAAATATGTGGGGGAAAAAATTATGAGCAAAATATATAGAATGCCTTTTTAAAGGACATTATACTTGAAATTTAAAAGACAGGCACGTACAGCGTTGTTTATTAATGCGCTATACATATTAAATATAGCGTCCCCTTCCTCATTCGAAATAGAACCCCCCCTCCCCCCCCAATATCTTAAAAAAATAGTGGTCCCCCAACCCCCATTAACGACCAAAAAAGCTCGAGTGGAGCCCACTCGTCCAACACCAAGTAAAGATTCTCAATCACACATCCTAGCTAAGGCATTATCTCGTTCTGGGTTGCTCGTTTCGGCTCCAAATTGCCAAATCTTCAATTTTTCAAAAACCTTAAATAGAGGTATTCCAACTTAGTTTTTTGTTGAAACTCATATAAAAAATGCATATTAGTTGTTTTTAATGTGTTCTTTGTTTTTTTTGTGATTGTTTTTTATTTAATTATTTTATTATTTTTATCCAGACAATGATATTAGTGTGCTAAAAAAGCAAAAATAGAGAAATTATTATCAGTGGTTACAAAAAATGTTAACTTGTTAATTTTTAATGTGATATATGTATTTTCGTGAATGTTTTATGATTAAATTTTTTATTATTTTTATCTAGTTTAGATTATTCATTTGCTTAAAGTCTAGTAAAATAGATAAATTAATACTTTAGTTCCCTCCAACGCTATCTTGTGGCCTAATGTAGTGCTTGTATTTGTAATGTAGTATCCTTTTAGCGTAGTAAAATATAGCTTCCTTTAGCGTAGTATCCTTGTAATTATTGAGATTAATCATTTAAGTATTTATTATACCCAAAAATACATAAAAAAAATTTCCATTTTAATTTTTTCTTCATCAGCCTTTATTAGTTTCCTGCAGTGCCACAATTTCTTATTGCATTTCAGTGAGCTGGCATTGGTATTCAGCGTTCATATTCCAAACATACTGAAAAATTGATTTGTAGTATTCCTAGTCCATGGGTTCATTATACCATTTCTCAAACATACAATGATTTTCGGCAATGCCTTCAAACTTGTATATACACATCCAGTATCTGCGTCCAACATAACCATCAAACCAACGCCTTCAACATCGCACATTTACCACAATAGCACCTCGGTTGGTCATTGCGTCCAGACATTTGGTAATGCAAGAAAAATGAGTAATTTATGGAAAATTTTGCTATTTATTTTAGTTAAGCGCAGATAGTAACTAAAATACACTAGTTATTTATAGGCAAGACAATTCGCATAATATAGTATTTAACCGCGCTATGCTTTGCGTGTCAAAGATTATTTTGGGAAAAAAATAGCTTTTCCAAGCGAGCAGCTTTTGCAGGCGAGTAGCTTTTTACGTTGACAAGACAACTCACATAACGTAGTATTTAACCACACTATGCTTCTGTGAGCACGTGATTTTTGCCCTAAGCAAATTATTCCTAAAAACAAACAAACAAAATGATTTTCCTTTATTTTTATAATTTTTGTTAATATTTTTTGTATTTTTGTGTTAATTAGCTGCATAATAATTCATATTAAAAATACAAAATAAGCATATGCATTAAGATTTTTAATTTCACAAATTCATTTTGGAACAATTTAAGAAAAATTAAAAAAAATAGTATTTTAGTATTTTAATTGGAAGTTGCTATAAAATAGTTATTAAATAGATTTTAGAATTTAATTAGTTTTAGTTTAACAATTTAATAAAATCAGAAAAAATAATAAAAATAAATCTGGAAAATATAAAATACAAAAATAAAAATAAATACAAAGTTATAAAATGGGAAACAAATACATAAATAAACAAAATAAATAAAAATTGAAGAAAATAGGCTTGGTTTACATTTTTTGGGCTTATTTGGATTAGCCCAAACAAAAAATCCTTCAAATTACGCCCAGCCCAAAGTCCCCTACCCGGTCAGCCCCAGCCCTAACCAAACGACGCCGTTTAGAGGCATTTGATCTCAGCCCTTGATCATGTGGATCTAACGGTTGAGACCTCATCTCTTAATAAAGGAAACGACGTAGTATAATTGCTCAAGGAATCTGAGCCGTTCAATTGGATTAATCCAACGGTTGTAGCGATCGTTATGTTTTAATACATATCATATACCAAACTAAAAAATCAGTAACATTTTCTTTCCCCTCCCAAACCTTAGCCGCCCCATCTTCCCTTCCCCCCCCCCCC